>SJYC01122263.1:0-43426 GCA_006408675.1 Madoqua kirkii | reverse complement strand
TGTGTGTGTGTGTGTGTGTGTGTGTGTGTGTGTGTGTGTAACTGAATCACTTGTTGTCCAGCAGAAATTAACATAACATTGTAAGTCAACTATACTTCAAAAAAATAATTTTTAAAAAAAACTGCTCCTCTCAACTCCCACTTCCCCTCAGAGATTGTGCTGTCTTTCTCTGCCCCCTTCACAGGCATGTTTTGTAGAAGAATAGTCCCCACCTGTAGTCTCTCCCTCCTCAATTCTCGTTCACTCATCAATCCGGCATGGCTTCTGCTCCATCACTCTGCCTAAAGCATTCTTGAAAATGTTAGTAAATTCTGTAGGTGTTTTCAGAGAGCTTCAGTTATCACTTGTGTGTGTGCATGCTCAGTTGTTTCAGTTGTGTCTGACTCTGCAACCTGTAGCCCGCCAGGCTCCTCCATCCATTTGTGCTGTCTTTCTCTGCCCCCTTCACAGGCATGTTTTGTAGAAGAATAGTCCCCACCTGTAGTCTCTCCCTCCTCAATTCTCGTTCACTCATCAATCCGGCATGGCTTCTGCTCCATCACTCTGCCTAAAGCATTCTTGAAAATGTTAGTAAATTCTGTAGGTGTTTTCAGAGAGCTTCAGTTATCACTTGTGTGTGTGCATGCTCAGTTGTTTCAGTTGTGTCTGACTCTGCAACCTGTAGCCCGCCAGGCTCCTCCATCCATGGGATTCTCCAGGCAAGAATACTGGAGTGGATCACCATGCCCTCCTCCAGGGGATCTTCCCAACCAGAGGATCAAACCTGCATCTCCTGCATCTAATGCACTGGAGGCAGATTCTTCACCCACTAAGTCACCAGGGAAGCCCCTCAATTATCCCTTACATGGTGCTAATTCAAGATCTACCTGTGAAAGGTGATCCCAACTCTAAGGCCAGACATGAGTTATAGCTCTATTATTTAATGTTTCTGTACCTCAGAGAAGTGACTGAACCTTTCAATGCCATGATTTCCTCATATTAAAAAAAATGTATACAGGTAATGGCTATGGTTTTTCCAGTAGTCATGTGAGATGTGAGAGCTGGACTATAAAGAAAGCTGAGCACTGAAGAATTGATGCTTTTGAACTGTGATGTTGGAGAAGACTCTTGAGAGTCCCTTGGACTGCAAGGAGATCCAACCAGTCCATCCTAAAGGAGATCAGTCCTGGGTGTTCATTGGAAGGACTGATGTTGAAGCTGAAACTCCAATACTTTGGCCACCTGATGAGAAGAGTTGACTCCTTTGAAAAGACCCTAATGCTGGGAAAGATTGAAGGCAAGAGGAAAAGGAGAGGACAGAGGAGGAGATGGTTGGGTGGCATCACCAACTCAATGGACATGGGTTTGGGTGGACTCCAGAAGTTGGTGATGGACAGGGAAGCCTGGCATGCTGCAGTTTGTGGGGTCACAAAGAGTCAGACACAACTGAGAGACTGAACTGAACCTCAAAGACCTATAGGTACTAAATGCATTAATTCTCTCACATGCATATATAGCCAGATTAGAGCCTAGGAATCACCTTTCTTTTGAACTGTACTCTCCATATTGAACTGCATACTGGACATTAGTAGTTCAATGTCTCATAGATACTATATTAGCTTTCTACTGTTTCTGTAATAAAGTACTACAAATTTGGTGATTTAAAAACAACTGAAGTTTACTATCCTATACTTCCAAAGGTTAGTTTGATACAGGCTAAACTCTGGAGGAGGAAATGACAACCCGCTCCAGTATTCTTGCCTGGAAAATCCCATGGACAGAGAAGCCTGACGGCTATAGTCCATAGGGTCATAAAGAGACAGATGCAACCGAGCTCACACACATTTCTAAAATCAAGGTGAAGGTAGGGCTAATTTCCTTTATGGAAGCCCAAGAAAGAAATCTGTTTCCCTGCCTTTTCCAACTTTCAAAGTCTCGCCTGTATTCCTTGGGTCATGGCCCCCTCTCCATCTGCAAAGCCAGCCACACTGCAGCTCTTTCTCTGACTCTCTTCTGCCTCCTTCTTCACTTATTAAAAAAATTGAGATGCAATTCTATATCATTAAGTTCACTATTTTAAAATAGAAAAGTCAGTGCTTGTTAGGATATTTACAAAGTTGTATAAGTATTACCCCTAATCCCCGAATGTCTCCATCACCCCCAAAAGATGTCCTACTGCCCTTAGCAGAGATTCTTTATTCTCCCTTCCGCAGCACTGAACACCACTACTTTACTCTGGATTAGTAGTAGCTAATCTATGGATTTGCCTATTATGAATATTTCATACAAATGAAAACACACAATATATGGCCTTTTTCTTTCACTTAGTTCATCCACGTGGTAGCGGTATCAGTCTTTTACCATGAATTACAATAGTAGCTGTAGCTTTTTCACAGATGCTCTTTCCTAGTTGAAGGAAATTCCTTTCTGCCCCTAGTTTGTTTTGTATTTTTGTCATGAAAAATATTTCGGGTAAATGCTTTTGGGTTTTTCTTTTTTTCTTTTTTCTTTTTGCTTCTGTTGAAATGATCGTGAGGTTTTTTTCTTCTATGTATATTTCATCCATTCAGTTTTATATATTGAAATAGCTTTAGATTCCTAGAATAAATCCCCTTTGGTCATGGTGTATATTCCTTTTTATATGTTGTTGACTTGGTTTACTACTAGTATTTTATTGAAGATTCATAAGAGATATTGGTCTGTAATTTTCTTACAATGTTCTTATTTGGCTTTGGTATCAAGGTAATACTGGCCTTATAGAATGAGGCCTTATAAATGGCCTTGCTCTTCTATTGTTGGGAAGCGTTTGTAATGGGTTGGTGGTGGAGCTGCTGCTGCTGCTAAGTCACTTCAGTCGTGTCCGACTCTGTGCGACCCCATAGACGGCAGCCCACCAGGTTCCTCTGTCCCTGGGATTCTCCAGGCAAGAACACTGGAGTGGGTTGCCATTTCCTTCTCCAATGCATGAAAGTGAAAAGTGAAAGTGAAGTTGTTCAGTCGTGTCCAACTCTCAGAGACCCAATGGACTGCAGCCCACCAGGCTCCTCTGTCCATGGGATTTTGCAGGCAAGAGTACTGGAGCGGGGTGCCATTGCATTCTCTGGGATTGGTGCTAATTATTGTTAAATACTTGGTAGAATTCACAAGTGAAGCTATCTGGTCCTGGGCTTTTCTTTGATGAAAGGTTTACTGATTCAATCACCTTGTTATAAATCATACATATTTTCTATTTCTGATTGAGTCAGTGTTGGTAATTTATGTCTTCACTTCACATAATGAAATATGTCCATTTCATCTAGATGATCTAATTTATAACATTATTATTTATACTATTTCATTATAAGCCTTTTTATTCCTACAAGTTTGGTAATGATGATCCCTTTTTTCATTCCTCCCTATTAGTAACTGAATCTTCTCTCTTTTTACTATATTTAATCTACCTAGAATTTTGTCAATTTTGTTAATCTCTTCAGAGAACTAATTTCTGGTCTGCTTCACTTCCTGTGTTATTTTTCTACTCTCTATTTTGATGATTTCACCTTTAATCTTTATTACTTTCCCCCTTCTGATTGCTTTGGGTTTAGTTTGTTCTTTTTATTTTTTTCTCTTATATCCTAAAGTAGAACTTTAGGTTATTGACTTGAGATATTCCTTCTTTTCTAAATGTAGATACTTCAAGCTATAAATTTCCTTAGTGTAACAGGGATATAAAGGATTCACTACGTTTGTATCCCATAAGTTTTGGTATGCTGTGTTTTCACTTTCATTCATATCAAAGTATTTTCTAATTTCCCTTGTGGTTTCTTCTTTGTATCATTGGTTCTTTAGATGTGGGTTGTTTAATTCTCCCAGATGTGTGAATTTTCAAAATTTCCTTTTGTTTTTTATTTCCTTCCATTGTGGTTGAAAGGACATATTTTATACAACTTCAATCCTTTTAAATTTATTGAGACTTAATGGCTTAACATATGGTTTATCCTGGTGAACATTTGATGAGTCCTTGAGAAGAATAGGTATATTATGTTGTTTTTGCATAGAGTGCTCACAGCTGTCTATTAGATCTAATTGGCTGATAGTGTTCAAATCTGTTTCCTTGCTCACCTTCCATCTACTCAGCTATTCATTATGGCAAGTAGGACATTAAAGTCTTATTATCAAAGTGTTATTAAAGTATTAAATTAAAATATTACTGTGTTGACTATTTCCCTGTTTAACTTTGTCAGCTTTTGCTTCATATATATTGAGTTTCTGTGAGGTACATGTAGGTTTGCATTTATGATATCTTCCTGGTAGATTGACCTCTCATCACTATAAGATATCCATCTTTATCTCTAGTAATACTTTTTGTCTTTGAGTCTGTTTTGTCTAGTTTTAGTCTCAGTTGATGACTGTTTGCAATTATCTCTTGCCCACCCTTTTATTTTCAACCTATTTAATATCTGGATCTAAAGGGAGTCTCTTTAGGCAGCATATTATTGGTTTATGTCTTTTAAAAATTTATCTGCCAATCTCTGCCTTTAAATTAATTGAAAGATTTATGAATTTACATAATGCATTATTGCTAATATAGAATTTATTATTTTTAGATGTATGCATAATAAAATCTTTCTGTTTTGCTATTTGTTTTCTATATGTCTTATGTCTTTGGCATTTCTCAATTCCTCCATCACTGCCTTCTTTTGTGCCAAACAGATATTTGCTAGTGTAGGAAAAGGTGATGGCACCCCACTCCAGTACTCCTGCCTGGAAAATCCCATGGATGGAGGAGCCTGATAGGCTGCAGTCCATGGGGTCGTGAAGAGTCAGACACAACTGAGCGACTTCACTTTCACTTTCCACTTTCATGCACTGGAGAAGGAAATGGCAACCCACGCCTGGAGAATCCCAGGGACGGGGAGCCTGGTGAGCTGCCGTCTATAGGGGTCAGAGTCGGACAGACTGAAGTGACTTAGCAGCAGTGTAGTATTAAAATCTCCTTGTGGTATTTATCTTTTACTATATATTTCTGAGTTTTCTTAGTGGTTTTTCTGGGGATTATCACCAATATATTTTGGTTTTGTTTGTTTGCTGTTTGTTATCTGCCCACGCTATGCTGCACAGCATGTGAGATCTTAGATCCCGGACCAGGAATTGAACCCATGTGCCCTGCAGTGGAAGCACAGAGGTGTAACTGCTGGACCACTAGGGAAGTCCCTGCCATTAATATCCCATTCCACCTGCAACTTTAATTCCTCTTTGCCATATAACATCATGTATTCACAAGTTCCAGAGGCTTGAATGTGGAAAATTTGAGAAGACTATTAGTCTATCTACCACTGAAAGTCAATATATTCAGACCTTTTCATTAAATGTATGCTCACAAACATATACACTAATAGACTCCACAAAATAAACAACTAGATGACAAATTCCTGGGGTTCTTCCAGTGCTTCCCAATCAAGTGGCTAGCTGAACCACCTATGTTGTGTAAACTAGACCTTCCCCTCGCTCCCTCTTCAAATCCCGTTTATCACTGGATCCTAGACATTCCCCATCCCCCAATTTTCTGTATTTCTACATTTCTACTTTCATCACCATAATCTAAACCACTTTTATTAACCTTTATTTTACTATTATGTTTCAAGAAGAACTTTTAGACACTTTTTCTAATTTTTTCCTATTGTTCCACCTATGAAATGTAAATGCCACAAATATATTGGACAGCTGTGATTTATATATAAAAAGAGTAATTATAAAGCTTACTCTTTATATTCAGTCGAGGATTAAGAATGGCTAAGAAAAATGCCCAAGTTAAAAGGTCAGAATGGCTATCATCCAAAAATCAACAAACCAAAAGTCTGCAAATAATAAATGCCGTAGAGAGTGTGGAGGAAAGGGAACCCTCTTACATAGTTGGTGGGAAGTAAACTGGTGCAGCCACAATGGAGAACAGTATGGAGGTTCCTTAAAAAACTAAAAATACAACTACCAAGTGACCCACCTATCTCACTCATGGACAAATACCCAGAGAAAACCATAATTCAAAGAGACACATGTATCCCAATGTTCATAGCAGCGTTATTTTCAATAGTTAGGACATGAAAGCAATGTAAGTGTCCCTAAACAGATGAATGAGTAAAAAGGTGGTGAGATCACACATACACACTCATACACACACACACACACACACACACACACACACACACACATATATAGGGAAATACTACTCAGTCATAAAAAGGAATGAAATAATGTCATTTGACTCAATATGAATGGACCTAGAGATTATCATACTAAGTAAAGTCAGTCAGACAAATATCCTGATATCACTTACATGTGGAATCTTAAAAAATGAGATAAACGAACTTATTTACAAAACAGAAACAGACTCACAAACATAGAAAATGAACTTATGGATAATCTCTTACTGTGCCTAATTTATAAATTAATCTTTATCATAGGTATGTATGTATAGGAAAAACCTTAGCATATATAGGGCTCAGTACGATCTTAGAATTCAGGTATCCAACCGGGGGTCTTGGAATGTAGTCCCCATCAATAAGGTGGGGGAGGTGGTCTACTGTACCTCCTTCTTGCCTCTCCTATCTGTTTTCTCCTCACAGTATAGAATGATTTTCCAAAACATAAACCTTGATCACCCCACCTCCTTCAATGCTTTCAACAGCCCTCAGAATAAAGCCAAGATGCCTAACACTGCCTATAAATCATTCATGACCTGGTCTTAATTGACATCAATCCCATCTAACAGCTTCCAAACTTGTCCGCACTTCAGCAACACTGATCTTCATTTCACTGAACTCGCCACAGGGCCTTTGCACATGCTGTGCTGCCTGAAAGCTCCTTCTCTGCTTTTTTCATTTATTTAAAAGCTATTTTTTCAGACTTTTGTTTAATCATCCCTTCCTCAAGACACCCTTTTCTGTTATCCCCAATTTCATCAAATCTGCCTTTAATAAACTGTGATATCACCATCCCCTTCCTTAAGAAGCACTCATCAATTGGCAATTTTATACTCGTAATATAAGTTCCATAGTCTCTACATTTTATATCTGTTTTGTTTGCCAGTATCTAGCATAAATCTGGTCCATAGTAAATGCTCCATGAACATATTAAATGAATGCATAAATGATGAATTATTTTAATGAACTCAGTAGTTCAAAGAAGTAAAAAAAAAACAAAAAACAAGGAGAGCCATATCATAATAGTCAACAAAGGCTTGATGAGGCAAAAGTAAAACTATTATAACAAGTATAAACTATAAAAACAAGCATTATGACTCTAGGCCTTTAGTCATTTAAATTGTATTCAAGAAGTCTTCAAGTCCAATTAAACAAATATGCTTGGTTGTTGAGTTGCCATATTGTCATCTTAGAACGCTATCATACATAGTAAATGCTGCAACTGTTCCAAATATAATAACTCGTTGATCCTGCATATTGTATCCTGGAGACCTGCAGTGCCTTGGGGACATCATTTGCGAACCACTATCGTCACAGCACAACTCAGCAGCCACAGACAACGCCAGCTTTTTCCAGGGATCTGTGAAAAATGCTGCAGTGGTGTTTTGCTTTCCAGTCTTCTGCTGTGTCTGGGCTGGCGGCTGTGCCCTGGAGTACGAGCTCAGGAGAAGTAGCTCTCACACGCCTCAGGCGGTGAAGACAGCCACTCACCTCCGCCCACAGAAAACGACCTCCGTGCCACTTCCGGCACAGCATTTAATGCTGTCCACTCTGAGGACAGCACTAATGAAAAGCATGACAGGTTTTAGTTAGAAATTGGGAACAGTCCTGCCTCCATCATTAACCAGTTGCATGACCTTGGAAAATGCATTTGACCTCTTTAGACCTCTGTAGAATGTTAAACCAGATAAACAGTTGAAACATTTTCACTACTGAGCTCTTCTGCTAATAATTTTTAACCATGAACTTTGTGTTCCAAAATATTGTGTCTAGAAAAATCACTTAGTGACCAATAATTAAATGTTTCATTCTCTGTTTGTTTAATTCTGACAAACTTCTAAGGGGAATTAGAAATGGTGGTGACACAAAAACGGGCGAAACGGTAAAAGGCACAGGGTAAGGTAGGTAATTGGGCCAGAAGGACATGTCAGTTTCATCAGGTAATTAAGCAACAATTTGATGTCCTGTTTTTCTGGAAGAAAGACCTATAAAACTGTGTACATTGTGGGGAGGGAAAGCCAGCAATAGTATGATTGCATTTTGCAATATCGAAAATAGCTCATGACATCCATTAACCACTTTTGTAATTATTTAAAGATCAAAGGCTAGATAGACCTCACTGCACAAGGTGATCCCCGAAGTCCCCAGGAAAAGCATGCTCCAAAATGAAATTTTATTAAATGAGTTTTTGGATCACTGACTTTTGTAATAAACTTAGGGAAAGCTTTTGTAGAGGGGGGCAATTTATCCCTTGTGCATCTAAAACTACATATAAGAAGTCAAAATATTTTAAATTATACAATTCAATGTCTTTCTTGCAAATATTCATTTTGTAAATATTTTCTCTGAGTGGTGTAAGGGCTTCTCAAGTGGCATAGCTGTTTATGTTTGTTCCTCATGCTCTTATATGTGAGTTGGACTTTCAGAATTAAGTAAAAATACTTTCTCTTTCATTATTTAACTTGACAAAAATTGTGTGATACAATTTTAATGATGTCAAGTGCTGAAAAAAAAGGTCAACAATCTTGTCATGAATATCCAGCAACTAAATTAAAAGTTATATTTTCATACCAAGCAAAAGTCTAAGCTTAATTTTAAACAGTACAGGAAAATACAGTCCAAGCAAGAATACTGGAGTGGGTTGCCATTTCCTTCTCCACATTATTTGATAATAACATTAAATGGAGCACAATCTATAAAAGTAGTGAACCACTACATTGTATAGCTGAAACTAATGTAATATTACAAATCAACTATATTTCAGTAACAAACTTAAATATTAGAAAACATTAAGTTAATGGGGGGAAAGGATAGTTACGGAGTTTGGGATGGACATGTACAAACTGCTATATTGAAAATGAATATAGCACATGGGATTCTGCTCAATGTTAGGTGGCAGCCTGGATGGGAGGGGAGTCTGGGAGAGAATAGATACATAAACATGTATATGGATGAGTCCCTTCACTGTTCACAGCGACTGAGGTCGTCACAACACTGTCTGTTAATCAGCTATACGCCAATACAAAATAAAAAGTTTAAAAAAAGGCTTACTAAATAATTAAGAAATAATTTTTCAATAGCTTTTTTTGCTAGAAAAATAACACTTCTGAGTGATTTAAAAAATATTCAGTTACATTGCTATTATCATCATGTACATATAATATATATTATTACATATATATATATAGATACACACACACACATATGTATGGGCTTCCCGGGTGGCAGAGTGGTGAAAATTTTACTTGCCAGTGCAGGAGATGCAGGAGATGTGGGTTCAGTCCCTGGGTTGAGAAGATCCCCTGGAGAAGGGAATGACTACCCGCTCCAGTATTCTGGCCTGGAGAATCCCAGGGATGGAGGAGCCTAGCAGGCTATAGCCCATGGGGTTACAAAGAGTCAGACACACCTGAGGCACTGAGCATGTGCATGCACACACACACATGTACACACATACACACACACGTACACACACAAACATAAACACACACATAACACATGTACACACACGTACACACACACACACATATACCCACACATGTACGTATACATGTGTGGATCTGTCCCTCTATGGAATTTAGTTTGCTTAAACTTCTTCGCACTCAAGAACCATTTATCTTTTTACAATGATTTTCTTAGTTTACCTAATTTTTTTCTCTTTAAAGATGAAAATGCTTTTTGTCACAACTTTCTACATCCTATCTGGAGCAAAATGCCATTTATTTTAATTTTGCCAGGGGAAAGGGAAAAAAATAAATGGTATCCAGGGATTTTATGTTCAATTTAAGCCTTTAGAGCATTGGTAGTTCAGTGGTAGAATTCTCGCCTCCCATGCGGGAGACTCAGGTTCGATTCCCGGCCCATGCATAGTGTCCAAGTACTTTTGGACTTCCCTGGTGGCTCAGACAGGACTGAGTGACTTCACGTAAGCCTTTAAGGCAGGAGGGGCATGCCAGCATCTGAGGTGAGGATTACTTCTCCAGCCTAGTAACACACTAGGAAGGTTACTCTGAAAGGGGTCTTAGGACATGGAAGTATCCAAAATTAAATATTTATAAATGGGCTACAAAGGGAGGTTAGTGTTAGTTGCTCAGCCGTGCCTGACTCTTTGTGACCCCATGGACTGCAGCCCACCAGGCTTCTCTGTCCATGAGATTTTCCAGGCAAGGATACTGGAGTGGGTTGCCATTTCCTTCTCCAGGGGATCTTCCCAACCCAGGGATTGAACCCTGGTTTCCTGCACTGCAGGCAGATCCTTTACCAACTGAGCTACAAGGGAAGCCCAACAGAGGGTGGGGTATATGTGTATACATATAGCTGATTCCCAGATGGCGCTAGTGGTAAAGAATCTCTGACAATGCAGGAGACATAACAGATGCAGGTTCAATCCAAGGGTAAGGAAGATCCCCTGGAGAAGAAAATGGCAACCCACGTGAATACTCTTGCCTGGGAAATCCCATGGATGGAGGATCCTGCAAAGCTACAGTCCATAGGGTCACAAAGAGTCAGATACAACTGAAGCAATTTAGCATGCATGCACAGATGATTCACTTTGTTGTACAGCAGAAACTTGTAAAGCAATTATGAAAAGTGAAAGTCATTCAGTCGTGTCCGACTGTTTGTGACCAGGCCAGAATACTGGAGCGGGTAGCCTTTCCCTTCTCCAGGGGATCTTCCCAACCCAGGGACTGAACCCAGGTCTCCCACACTGCAGGTGGATTTTTTACCAGCTGAGCCACAAGGGGAACCCAAGAATACTGGAGTGGGGTAGCCTATCCCTTCTCCAGAGGATCTTCCCGACCCAGGAATTGAACCAGGGTCTCCTGCATTGCCTTCCCTGGTGGCTCAGAGGTTAAAGCGCCTGCCTGCAATGCGGGGGACCTGGGTTCGATCCCTGGGTCCAATCCCTGGGACAGGAAGATTCCCCTGGAGAAGGAAATGGCAACGCACTCCAGTATTCTTGCCTGGGTAATCCCATGGATGGAGGAGCCTGGAGGGCTACAATCCATGGGGTCGCAAAAAGTCGGACACTACTGAGCAACTTCACTTTCTCCTGCATTGCAGGCAGATTATACCCCAATAGAAATATTAAATGAAATAATAAATGAAAAAAAAATGGGTTACAACACTGGGAACCACACTGATGCTCAGACCTGGGGCAAAGGCTCTTCAAATCCTTCTTCCATAAAGTCACTTGGTCCTCAGCTTATAACTAACATTTCCCACGGTTTCCTCTTAGGGCAGCATGAAGCCTTTTGAGAGCCTTTTTCTCTTCGGTCTAGTAAGAGATGTTGGTCAAAAGAGTATAAAATGTCAGAGTAGATTAAAGATCTCAAAAGGGGTTTCTAATGTCCCTCCTGGGTGGCCTGGAGTGGAGCACAGGTTATAAAGGCTCAGAGTTAGGCAGAGGAGATTGGGAAGTGGTGTGATCATTTCCCTGAAGTGACACATTCTTGTACTCCAAATAAAGAAAGTGATGAGTTAGCTGAAAACTGAGTTTTAAAAACTCTGAATAGGAAAGAAAATACATAATCATTTTGCTATATAAATAAGATTTGATTTATTTATAACCTCATTCATACTAAAGCTTTAAAAATTTTGTTGGGAACCGCTGTTCATTTCTCAAAGCTTCCCTTCAAGATCAGTGGCATAAGTAAAGTTCTAGAAGCTCCTATGCCCAGTACTTTGGGAAACGGAGGCTGAATGAAACTCCCATTTTGTTTAGGATCCAAAATACAAAAAGTCCTTCTCAGTTCAGTCCCTCAGTCATGTCCAACTCTTATGACCCCATGGACGCAGTCATTTCTCAAAGCTTCCCTTCAAGATCAGTGGCATAAGTAAAGTTCTAGAAGCTCCTATGCCCAGTACTTTGGGAAACGGAGGCTGAATGAAACTCCCATTTTGTTTAGGATCCAAAATACAAAAAGTCCTTCTCAGTTCAGTCCCTCAGTCATGTCCAACTCTTATGACCCCATGGACTGCAGCACGCCAGGCTTGCTTGTCCATCACCAACTCCCAGAGCTTGCCCAAACTCATGTCCATGGAGTTGGTGATGCCATCCAACCATCTCATCCTCTGTCATTCCCCTTCTCCTCCTGCCTTCAATCTTTCCCAGCATCAAAGTCTTTTCAAATGAGTCAGCTCTTTGTTCACATCAGGTGGCCACAGTATTGGAACTTCAGCTTCAGCATCAGTCCTTCCAATGAATATTCAGGACTAATTTCCTTTAAGATTGATTGGCTTGATCTCCTTGCAGTCCAAGGGATTCTGAAGAGTCTTCTCTAACACCACAGTTCAAAATCATCAGTTCTTCAGCACTCAGCTCTCTTTATGGTCCAACTCTCACATCCATGTATGACTACTGGAAAAACTACAGGTTTGACTAGACGGACCTTTGTTGGTAAGTTAATGTCTCTGCTTTTTAATATGCTGTCTATGTTTGTCGTAGCTTTCAAGGAGCCAGCGTCTTTTAATTTCATGGCTGCAGTCACCATCTGCAGTGATTTTGGAGCCCAAGAAAATAGTCTTTCCATTGTTTCCCCATCTATTTGCCATGAAGTGATGGGACAGGATGCCATGATCTTCGTTTTAAATCAGGTTTTTCACCCTCCTTTTTTACTTTCATCAAGAGGCTCTTTAGTTCCTCTTTGCTCTTTGCCATAAGGGTGGTGTCATCTGCATATCTGAGGTTATTGATATTTCTCCTGGCAATCTTGATTACAGCTTGTGCTTCATCCAGCCCAGCATTTCACATGATGTACTCTGCATATAAGTTAAATTAGCAGGGTGACAATATACAGCCTTGATGTACTCCTTTCACAATTTGGAAACAGTCCAATGTTCCATGTCTGGTTCAAACTGTTGTTTCTTGACCTGCATACAGATCTCTCAGGAGGCAGCTAAGGTGGTCTGGTATTCCCATCTCTTGAAGAACTGTCCACAGTGTGTTGTGATCCACACTGTCAAAGGCTTTAGCATAATCAATGAAGCAGAAGTAGATGTTTTTCTGGAATTCTCTTGCTTTTTTATGATCCAATGGATGTTGGCAACTTGATCCCTATTTCCTCTGCCTTTTCTAAATCCAGTTTGAACATCTGCAAGTTCTTGGTTTATGTACTGTTGAAGCCTGGCTTGGAGAATTTTGAGCATTACTTTGCTAGTATGTGAGATGAGCGCAGTTGTGAGGTAGTTTGAACATTCTTTGGCATTGCCTTTCTCTGGGATTGGAATGAAAAATTGACCTTTTCAGTCCTGTGGCCATTGCTGAGTTTTCCAAATTTGCTGGCATATTGAGTGCAGCACTTTCACAGCATCATCTTTCGGGATTTGAAATAGCTCAGCTGGAATTCCATCACCTCCACTAGCTTTATTTGCAGTGATGATTTCTAAGGCCTACTTGACTTTGCACTCCAGGATGTGTGGCTCTGGGTGATCACACCATCGTGGTTATCTGCGTCTTTGAGATCTTTTTGTATAGTTCTCTGTATTCTTGCCACCTCTTAATATCTTCTGCTTCTGTTAAGTCTATACCATTACTGTCCTTTATTGTGCCCATCTTTGCATGAAATTCCTGTAAGATCTGTAGTCTTTCTTATTCTATTGATTTCCTCTGTTTCTTTGCATTGATCACTGAGGAAGGCTTTCTTATTTCTCCTTGCTATTCTTGGGAACTCTACATTCAGATGGATATATCTTTCCTTTTCTCCTTTGCCTTTCACTTCTCTTTTCTCAGCTATTTGTAAGGCCTTCTCAGACAACCATTTTGCTTTTTTGCATTTCTCCTTCTTGGGAATGGTTTTGATCGCTGCCTATGGGCTTCCCTGATAGCTCAGTTAGTAAAGAATCTACCTATAGCGCAAGAGAATGTGAAAGTTGCTCGGTTGCATCCAACTCTTTGTGACCCCATGGAATTCTCCAGGCCAGAATACTGGAGTGGATAGCCTTTCCCTTCTCCAGGGGATCTTCCCAACCCAGGTCTCCCACATTGCAGGCAGATTCTTTACCAGCTGATCCACAAGGGAAGCCCAAGAATATTGAAGTGGGTAGCCTATCCCTTCTTCAGTGGGTCTTCCCGCCCAGGGATCTAACTGGGGTCTCCTGCATTGCAGGCGGATTCTTTACCAACTGATCTACCAGGGAAGGATCCACTCCAGCATTCTGGTCTGGAGAATTCCATGAACTGTATAGTCCATGGGGTCGCAAACCACTGAGCAACTTTCACTGTCACTTTCTTTCACTTTCCTATACAGTGTTATGCACCTCAGTCCATAGTTCTTCAGGCACTCTGTCTATCAGATCTAATCCCTTGAATCTATTTGTCACTTCCACTGTATAATCGTAAGAGATTTGATTTAGGTCATACCTGAATGTCTAGTGGATTTCCCTACTTTCTTCAATTTAAGTTTGGATTTTGCAATAAGGAGCTCATGATCTGAGCTACAGATCATGTTTTTGCTGACTGTGTAGAGCTTTTCCATCTTTGGCTGCAAAAAAATATAATCAATCTGTTTCTGGTACTGACCATCTGGTGACGTCCACGTGTAGAGTCATCTCTTGTGTTGTTGGAAGAAGGTGTTTGCTATGACCAGTTCCTTCTCTTGGCAAAACTCTGTTAGCCTTTGCCCTGGTTCATTTTTTACTCCAAGGCCAAACTTGCCTGTTACTACAGGTATCACAACTAGGCGTTATTTTTCACTTTGGCTCATCCTCTTCATTCTTTCTGGAGGTATTTCTCCATAGCGACTTCCCTGGTAGCTCAGACGGTGAAGTGTCTGTCTACAATGTGGGAGACCCAGGTTCAGTCCCTGGGTTGGAAAGATCCCCGGGAGAAGGAAATGGCAACCCACTCCAGTACTATTGCTTGGAAAATCCCATGGATGGAGGAGCTTGGTAGGCTACAGTCCATGGGGTCGCAAAGAGTTGGACACGACTGAGCGACTTCACTTCACTTCTCCATAGCATATTGGGCACTTACCAACCTGGGGAGTTTGTCTTTCAGTGTTCTGTCTTGTTGCCTTTTCATACGGTTCATGGGGTTCTCAAGGCAAGAATGCTGAAGTGGTTTACCATTCCCTTCTCCAGTGGACTATGTTTTGTCAGAAACCTCCACCATGACTCATTCATCTTGGGTGGCCCTACACAGCGTGGCTTATAGTTTCATTGAATTAGACAAGGCTGTGATCCAAGTGATCAGTTTGGTTAGTTGTCTATAACTGTGGTTTCCATTCTGTTCTCCCTCTGAAGAAAATGGATAAGAGGCCTGTGAAAGCTTCTTCATGGGAGGGACTGGCAGTGAGGGAAAGTGGGTCTTTGATGGGCAAGGTCATGCTCAGTAAATCTTTAATCCCCATTTTCTGTTGACAGGTGGGGCTGTATTCCCACCCATAGTTTTGCCTGAGGCCAAACTATGGTTGGGGTACTGGCAGTAACAGGGACTACCTTCAAAAGGGCTTATGCCAGGATGGTTGTATTCAGGGCCTTGGATCCCACTGCAGACCACTGCCAACCCACAGCTCTACTGGAGACTCTTGGACACTCACAGGCAAGTCTGGCTCAGCCTCTTGTGGGATCACTGTTCTTTTCTCCTGGGTCCTGGTACACACAAAATTTTGCTTGTGCCCTCCTGGAGTGTTTCCCCAGTGCTGTGGAAGTTCTGTAATCAAATCCTATTGGCCTTCAAAGTCAGATACCCTGGTGGTTCTCAGTACTTTTGCCAGATCCCCGGTTGGGGAGTCATTGTGGGCCACAGACCTTTTGCAACAGTGGAAGAACTTCCTTGGTATAACTGTTCTCCAGTTTGTGGGTCGTCTACTCGACCACTCTATGGTGGGTAACACTGTGTGAACCAGGTCTGCTGCAGCCAGAGCCCCTTGTCCCCGTGGCAGGCCACTGCTGTCCCATGCCTCTGTAGGAGACACTCAAACACTCAAAGGCGGTCTGGCTCAGTCTCTTGTGTGCACAAGATTTGTTTTAGCCCTGTGAGCATTTCTGGACAGTATGGAGTTTGATTCTAAACGTGATTTTGCCCCTTGTACTGTCTTAGTGGGGCTTCTCCTTTGCCGTTGGACATGGGGTATCTTTTTTTGGTGGAATCTAATGTTCTCCTGTCGATGGTTGTACAGGGGTTAGTTATAATTTGGGAGAAGAGTGCACATCCTTCTACTCCGCCATCTTGAATCGATTACAAAAGTCCTTCTGAACATAACCAAAGTGCTCAAGGCTTTCTCTATTGTTAAGAGAAGACTAAAGCTTGTTATACTGTATCTAGTATTACATAGTTGGACCTGATATTAAGGAACTATCCTGGCATCTGGTCCCCTGGGCAGTCAGAATGATGTATTTGTGTGACGGCTGGCCACTCCAGTATTCTTGCCTGGAGAATCCCATGGAGGGAGGAGCCTGGTGGGCTACAGTCCATAGGGTCGCAGAGTTGGACACGACTGAGCGACTTCACTTTCACTTTCACTTGGCCATAGTGAAGGTCACTATGGCTCTTATACCTCAGTTTTGGAGAACTTTGTAAACTGGGAAGCACATTGTCTAGCTTCCATAAGGTCAACAATTAAAGCAAAACCCATCAGGGTCTTTGGGAAGCTGCTGCACACAGCCCAACACCTCTGTTTCCATATGCCCAGTGAATTAATAATCTTAAGTTTTGAAGAATAATCTTAGTAGTAGTTTAGTGGCTAAGTTATGTCCGACTCTTGTGACTCTGTGTACTGTAACCTGCCAGGCTCCTTTGTCTATGGATTCTCCAGGCAAGAATACTGGAGAGGGTTGCCATTTCCTTCTTCAGGGGATCTTCCTGACCCAGGGATCAAACCTGGGTCTCCTGCATTGGAGGCAGATTCTTTATCCACTGAGCTACGACGGTAGCCCTAAAGAATAACCTTGAGGCTTAATAATTATATCTAGACACATTTGGCTATTGTTAATTGCCAGTGGGATTAACTGAAATAAATGCCTATCAAGCATTTGGGAGAAAGAGCAAACTTAGAAAACCTCAAACCGTTTAATCTGCAGAGCAATCCTTGGGCACTCAAACCCATGCCAAGAAGAGGTGGGATACCAAAGTTTATTGTTGTTGTTGTTCACTCACTAAGTCATGTCTGACTCTTGTGATACCATGGAATTCAGCACATAGGCGTCCCTGTCCTACACTAGTTCTCAAAGTTTGCCAGAGTTCCTGTCCTTTGAGTCGATGATGCCATCCAACCATCTCATCCTCTGTTGCCTCTTCTCCTCCTGTCCTCTATCTTTCTCAGCATCAGGGTCTTTTCCAGTGAGTCAGTTCTTTGCATCAGGTGGCCAAAGTATTGGAGCTTCAGCATCAGTTCTTCCGATGAATATTCAGGGCTAATTTCCTAAAGAAATCAACTGGTTTGATCTCCTTGCTGTTTAAGAGACTCTCAAGAATCTTCTCCAGCACCTCAATTCAAAAGCATCAATTCCTTCCCGCTCAGCCTTCTTAATGGTCCAACACTCACATCCATACATGACTAGTGGAAAGACTATAGCTTTGACTATATAGCCCTTTGTCAGCAAAGTGATGTCTTTGCTTTTATACTAAAGTTTAGCAGCTTTCAAATGGTATGAGCTCTTCAATGCTCACATAATATTGGCCCTGGAAGACGTAGCACAAGGAAGACCTTTTCAGAGGGCAGAGTCAGGGAGTATGTAGAGAGAGTGGGCATGGGAGATCCTTCTGGATATGAGACTTTGCCATCAAGGCTGCCAGATGAGTCACTCAAAGAACTTAGGTGCTAGAGAATGAGCCTTGTCTACCAGTAGCAATATATCAGGTGTTTGGGAAGCAGGTGACTTGGCTACATCCAGACTTGATGGAGAGGACTGAATAGCTCTGGGAGTCTTGGACTTTGAGCTGGATGATATAAATGGAAGAGATGGATAGAATCTGAGAGGCTTCTCCCAGAAGGTGAATCTGTTCTGTGTGTGAAGAAAAGACTGGACTCAGCTGTTTGGGTGGCCCAAGGAGGGCACTGTGGCTGAGATGCTAAGTGTGTTCAATTTCTACTGTTGCTGTGACAACGTACCATAAGTTTAGTGGCTAAAGACAAGGAGATTATGATTCTACAGTCAGGTCAGAAGTCCAACATGTCTTGCCACTGCACTAAGGTTAAGGTGTTCCTTTTGAAAGCTCTGTGGGAAAATCTGTTCCCTTGCTTTCTCCAGTTTCTAGAGGCCACCTGCATTCCCTAGCTCATAGTATCCTTCTTCTTCAAAGCCTGTATGGAATCTCTGACCTGCCTTCTGACCACAGCCAGGAAAAGTTCTCTGCTCTTTAAAAAGAAATTTTTTTTTACCTATTTATTTATTTTTTGACAGCGCGGGGTCTTCATCGCTGCAGGGGTTTTTCTCTAGCTATGGCGAGCAGGGCTATCCTCTGGGTGCTGAGCACAGGCATCTCACTGCGGTGGCTTCTCTCGTTGCAGAGCATGGGCTCTAGGGCAGTCGGGCTTCAGTAGCTGTGGCATGTGGGCTCCGTAGCTACGGCTCCCACGCTCTAGAGCACAGGCTCAGCAGTTACGGCTCACAGGCTTGGCTGCTCCGTGGCATGTGGGATTGTCTTGGATCAGGGATAGGACCCGTGTCTCCTGCATTGGCAGACAGACTCTTTGCCATTGGGCCATCAGGGAAGACCAAGTTCTCCACTTTTAAGAGTCTATGTGATTTTACTGGGCCCACTTGGATGATCCAGGACAATCTCCGCATCTTAAGATTCCTACTGAAAGGTCATTTCTCCATTAATAGTAACATAGGCACAGGAACACCCTGAGAACTAGGATGTGGGTATCTCTGGGGGATAATTATTCCGTTTACCACAGGCATATATCTCAATATCTGTTTTCCACTTCTTCAGAAGTAAGCACTCCATGTTATTTACCAAAAGCAGGGACTATCACTGCCCAGAGCAGAGATCATGTTGCCCAGTTTCCTCTGATATGTTTGACATGACTAAATTCTGCCATGTGATGGAAGTGGAAGTGATATGTGCAACTTCTGGAAGCTGCCTTACAGAGAGAGGGCCTTTCTTTTTATCCTTTCTGCTGGCCAAAACACACACATGAAGAATGAAGCTGGATCAGGCATTGTGGAATATGACAGAGATGGTGCACAATGAGGATGACAGAGTCATGGGAGACTGCATCCCAATGGATTGTGAGCTATCACACTGACCCTATGTCATTAATGCAAGCGGCAGGGTTGGGGGAGGAATTAACATCTATCTTCTTAGCTTCTGTTATCAGGGAGTCTGGATGCTCAATCAAACCTGCTCCTATCAAATACACAGGATGCAAGGCACTGCCAATCCAAAGTATAGGAAATGAGATAAATGAAAAGGAAATGAGAAAAAGGGATTTGAAATTTCTCCAGGCTTTGGCCAGCTGAAGAAAAAGTCATGAGTATGACAAAAACAAAACAAAACCTCAAGAGGAAAGTGGAACTGGAGAGATACAATAGAAGGACAGGGTTCCAGTGAAGCTACACTTGGGGAACCTCTGATCAATGTCTTTCTCTGCAAACTTTGCAGGAGTTAAATGTTCATTTTAAAAGTTAAAACCTTACCAGTTTTCACTGGGAAAAAAAGGACCCCAAGATCTTAGTGCCTTAAAACAACAAAGGCTTATTTCTTGTTCACTGCACATGTCAATGTGGGCCAGCACGGAGCACCACTCATTTTAATAATTCACGGTCTCGGGCTGAGAAACAGTCGTCTAAACACGTGCCTTTTTGCTTGTCACAGCAGGAAAAGGGGCTCTTAAAAATGGTGCTCGGCAAATCAGCACTATTCACAATAGTCAAGAGGCAGAAGCAACCCAAACACCCATTGATGGATGAATGAATAAACAAAATGCGAGACACACACACACAGTGGAATACTACTCAGCCTTTAAAAGGGAGGCTGTCTTATCACATGCAACAATGCAGATGAACCATGAGGACACCATGCTAAGTAAAAGCAGCAGTCACAAAAGACAAGCACTGAACGCTTGGTTCGTTTCGTGAGTTAGCCAGAGCAGTCAAATTTATAGAGACGCAAAGCAGCATGGTGGCTGTATGGGGCTGAGGGAGGGGAGGGTGACGAGTTGCTGTTTAATGGGCATAGTTTCAATTTTGCAAGATGGAAGAGTTCTGGAGACCTGTTTTACAGACATTCCCATGAGTATGCTTCACACTACAGACATGTACACTTCAAAACGGCTACGATGGTAAACTATACACTACCAGGTTTTTAGCCACAACTTAAAAAAATGTTGCTTAGGAAAAGTGTGGCTTCTGTTCACAACTAGAAAGTAAGTTCCAGTAGCTGCACCTGACTTTAACAGTAGGGGAAGGGGCGGTATAAACCTAGCATGGGTCCATTAGCAGTAACGCAAATCCATTTGGTGAACAGCTATTTCTTAAATACTTTTATTTATTTTTGGCCGTGCTAGGTCTTCGTGGCTTCACAGGCTCTTCTCTAGCTAGACCAAGCGGGGCCTACTCTGGTTGCGTGCACGGTTCTCCTGTGGCACAGGCTCTAGGGTGCTGAGCTGCGGCAGCTGCAGCCCTAGTTTTCTACACTACAGGCTCAACAGTTGTGGCACATGGGCGTAGTTGCTTCGAAGCATGTGGGATCTTCCCGGACCAGGGATCTAGCCTATATCTCCTGCATTAGCAGGCGGATTCTTTACTACTGAGCCACCAGGGAAGCACAGTGAACAGTATTAATTATCATCACAAGCTCTTCTGGGTATGAAATAATTCTTCTACTCTCCTTCCTGCATATAAGATGCATTCATTCACTCGCTTTCCAGAAAGTCCCAGTGACGGCATCAAGCTCAAAGCCCAGCGTCTCTGGGTGATGCCTGGGAGTTTGTATCAGAGGGGAATGCGCAACCAGCCTCTCTCACAGGGCCAAGTGCAGCTCCTCTTGATCCACAGACGCAAGCCTCCCCTAACACACACACACAGACACACACACACACTCCAGTGGTAGAGCAGGATCAGGGTAACTGTAATAAACTTTCCTGACACTTCCCTGGTGGTCCAGCGGCTAAGAGAATTGGATCCTGTGTGCCACTACTAAGACCTGGTGCAGCCAAATAAACAAACAATGTTTCGAAAACTACAAGTAAAAAATAAGAGATGGAAAACACACGGCAGTCACTGGCCTATGACAATCCTGATATTAGTCTGCACCGAAGGTATAGGAACCCCCCTGGCAGCGTGAGGAACTTTCCCGGAAAAGGCTTCATTTGAGTTTCCTAGAAGGGAGTCCCCTGTCTGTTGATCTCTATTGGGCCTTGGATTTTCCTTTTGGGAGGCTCTTCCCTTTCCATAATTCTTCTTCTTGGCCTTTCTGAAGCAGGTATTGACAAGTCAGCCCTCTGTATCTGGGGGTTCCGCATCTGAAGGCTACAGGTACCACACCATTTTATACAAGGCATTTGATCACCGTGGAGTTTGGTATCCACGGGAGTTGTGGAACCAGTTTCCCAGTGGATACCCAGGGACAATGATTTTATCTATTGTAGAGGTTGAGCTGTCTTGTCAGCATACTTCTTACCCATTCTGATAGGAATCAAGGATCATTTTAAGTTTCAAGAAGCTCCAACTGCCTTTAATCCAAGTTGGTACCTCTTTTAACAGTAAAACAGTTTTTCAGAATTAACTTTGACTTCTTACTTATCCTGTTTCCTTTCTAGACATATTTCTTTGCCATATTTCCCTGCTCTCTCTCCCTCTTTCTCCACCTCCCTCCCTAATTGTGGGTTCCTTGAGCTCAGCAGTGAGAGCAACATGTCTTCCCCTGAACCGTGTTTAAGTCATTTTGAGCCATTTGGTTCAACTGAAGGGGCTATCAGCCACCACGCCCTAATCCATGTTCACTGTTCTGATCCTCACTGCAATGCTGGGTTTTAATAGACTTCATGGCTTAAAGTATCAGTTTTATCTTTTATTGTTTGAGTTGAGAAGCACTGCCTTTCCAATCTTGTAAGTCCTTGAATTTGCAAACTCCCTTGTCTTTTTTACGCATCTTTACCAAAACTGACCAATCTTCTCCTCATATCTCTTTCTTGCAATATCTTGTCAAACGCAGTCAATAGCAAGCAAATAAACAGTAATGATAATTTGCTTTCAGTCTCTTCCCTAAAGTTAGGTATGCCTTTTACTTTCCAGTTGACCGCTGGCAACACTTTGCTAACCCACTAGAGAACATGGATTTCCAGGGATTTCCATGGTAGCCCAGTGGTTAGGACTCCATGCATTCATGGCAGGGGGCATGGGAAAAACTTCTTAAAAAACAAACATGGATAGACCTTCAGTCCTTCAAGAATAGTTACCTTGATTCCTTTGACCAGTGGTTAAGCCAAATGCCAATATTTTAGGGTTTATTATTAAAGCAGCAGCTCACTCTTTCAAATTCTGTGTCATTTCAGGATAAGATAATCCCATGGTGACAAACTTCCCTCCCAATATCAACAGCTTAAATAAGAGGTTTCTTCTCTATTATGTCCCAGGTCCATTGGAGGGGTCTTGAGATGACTCTGTTCAAGGTGGTCACTTGGGAAAACACATGGTCAGTTTCTGTCTCAACAACTGCTCTCTTAAGCAGAGTTCTGGGGGGAGAGAGGGCGCCTCTTAGAGCTGGAAATCTTTGGTAGGCAGCAATCCGCCAGCCAGTGCAGGAGGTGCAAGTGACACGGGTTCAATCCCTGGGTCAGGAAGATCCCTTGGAGTGGGAAATGGCAACCCACTGCAGTATTCTTGCCTGAGAAATCCTATGGACAGAGGAGCCTGGAGGGCTATAGTCCACAGAGTCACAAAACAATGGGACACGACTGAGCACACATACGCAAGAATAGAAGCTCTACAGCTCTGAGTTCAGATGCAGGGAACAGAACCATTGTATCTAATTCAAGGAGGAAGAGAGGGATCCGAAGGTTCAATGGTGTGTGGACAATTGGAGGAATAAAGAAATAGATTGTAGGTTGCGCTTTCAGAAAAGTCTCCCAAAGTCACACCCCAGAACCAGGTCATCAATGGAGCTGTGTCTCCCCTGCAATCAGGAGTCCACTAGCATCAGGACTCCTTGAGGATGAAAACTCTCCCTCTCCATCAGGAAAGCAGCATTGCCACTAGTTCCAGATCGCACCACACCACACCTGGCACCGTCTAGGTCCACAGGCTGGGTGCCAGGAAGCCCGCCTCTCAGAACCCACAGAGCTGGTGCCCGGGGTATCTGCTGATACTGTCATAGGACAAGAGAAAGTAGCAGACAGGACAGACAGACGCAAGCATGGCCTTCTAGTCTCGACTTTCTAAACCCATGCTAGTGCATCTGATTGGCCAGATTCAAAGCACGCCCAGAACCGGAGCTGCACTGGGCTCTGGGATCTGGTTTTAGACTCTAGCATCTATACACATGGAGGCCCACCACAGCGAAGATGAGGTTGTTAGGCAACATATCCATCCTTTAGGACTCGGCAGCAGGCCACAGGTAGGGCAGCAGGTGCTATAGCAACAATAAAGCTTGTTTATAATTTTCACATACCCCCAGGTCCCACCTACTTTAAGAAGTTTACACTGAACATCCAAAGTCAGGCCCTTAGGAATTCTTAAAAAATTAAAATTTTTTTGTGCTATCTTTTACAATCTATGGGGGAAGAAAATATACTTTAAAAAAACCCAGATTTTTGTTTTGATGTAATGTCTTTATTGAATTTGTTACAATATTGCTTCTATTTTTGTTCTGGCTTTTTGAGCATGTGGGATCTTATCTCCCCAACCAAACATCAAACGGCTGTCCTCCCTTATCTTTGGAAGACAAAGTCCTAACCACTGGGCCAGGGAAGACCTGATAATACAGTTTCATCAAACACAATATGTTAAGGACTGTGCTTCAGGCTTTTATGCATTCTCATAGTTTAGTCTCCAATTCTGACACCAATTCTATGAGGTCGGGTATCAGTGAGGGATTGTGTTTAGCTGTATGTCACAGGCACCCAGCTGCAGCGCTTGAACAAGCAAAGTGTTAATTTTCCATATGTAATAAGCAGTCTCCATGTGTATATGCTCAGTCATGTCTGACTCGTTGGCACCCTGTGGACTATATAGCCCGCCAGGCTCCCCTGTCCATGGGATTATCCCAGACAAGAATACTGGAGTGGGTTGCCATTTCCTACTCCAGGGGATCTTCCTGACGCAGAGATTGAACCCTCATCTCCCATGTCTCCTGCGTTGGTGGATTCTTTACCACTGAGCCACTGAGGAAGTCCCAGTAAGCAGTCTGCAGGGGAGCAAGCCAGGACTAATATACAGACCAGCTGCCTTTCTTTTCTTTACTTCCGATCTTCTGGCCCTGATCCTCACGGATATAAGACCACCTCCAGACATTACTAGCAACTTCCAGAATGGAAAGGGGAGGTTTAAAGGCAGAAGGCGGCAGTGGGGCTAGGTCCACCAGTTACAGGTGGTGTTTACACTACAACCTCTTGATTTCCGCACACATCTTATTTTCAAAACAGTGTTACATAGCAACCTCTCTCTTCTGGGGAATTGGGGGACTAAAGGTTTTGTTTTGGTGACAGCTATTAGCAAAATCAGAATTCTGTTAGTAAGAAAGAAAACCACTTTGAATACTGGGCAGGTAACTGGTAGTGTCTGGCTCAGATAAACATTATTTTCATCTGACAACAAGGAAACCAAGGTTCAAAGAGATTGAGTAACGTGATCATAGCTCAATGACTTGGGAATTCAAGCTCTGTTAAGTGCAAATTCAGGGCTTTCTGATAAGAATTTATTCATTTGGCAGGAGGAATTTTTTTTATTGAAGTATAGTAAATCCAATAGACAGAGAAGCCTGGCGGGCTATACAGTCCATGGGATTGAAAAAGAGTTGGACACAACTTAATGACTGAACAATTAACATTGTTAATTTACAATGTTGTGTTAGTTTCAAGTGTACAGCAAAGTGATTCAGTTGTACATATACATACATATTTTCTTTTTCAGATTATTTTCCATTATACTTTATTACAAAATACAGAGAATAGTTCCCTGTGCTGTACAGTAGGACCTTGTTGTTTATTTTCTATTTAGTAGGGTGTATCTGTTAACCTCAAACTCCTGATTTATCTATCCCCTCCCTCACAATTTCTTTGGTAACTATAAATTTGTTTTCCATGTCTGTGAATTTACTTTTAAAATAGTTAAGTCAAAAATATTTTGACCTATAAAGGGATAAGCTGAATTATTCAGAAAACAAACAAAAGAGAAACCATTTGCTAAATATTCTGGAGAAGTGGAAATAGGAATGAGAAAGGGGGAAAGGATGAGATTTTTGGTGGGAACAGCACAATCTCATGCTTAAACAATAAAAACAACAATGATAAAAACCCTCCATGCTTAAAGGTGAAGGTGAAGTCACCCAGGGATCAAACCCAGGTCTCCCGCATTGGAGGCAGATGCTTTAACCTCTGAGCCACCAGGGAAACTCATGCTTAAAAGCAACCTTAAAGATTATGGCACATTTTCAGGCTAGTTTCCCACTGTGGGTAAAAAATTCATTGCCTTGTGGCTAGAACTCATTCTTACCTGGCAGTCATTTTATTGCCTCTATTAACTCTAAACTAATACCTGAGAATTAGAGCAGTTCTTCACCAAGCTAACCTGAAGACCTTCTCCAGTTGCTATATTGTGTTTTCCAGAATGATTCATTTGATTCTCATGTCCCTAAACCTAGATATTTTTATTTCTTGGTTGGTGTTTTTTGTTTTGCTTTGGTTTTGCTACCACTGAGGAAAGGAAATGGTTTGATCTGCCCTGAAAGATGAGAGCCCTGTGAGTAGTGATGGGGGTGGAGCTATTGGATGTTTTGTACAACCTCGCAAGGATATTGAGGTTTGAAGAAAATGCAGAAGACATCAGAAATGGGTACCAAGACCCCAGCTGGGAGGGCAGAGGTGGGTCTGCTTGAGTGCATTGCCCTGGCCATAGTTTGCAAGAATGTGCAACTCAGGGGACTTCCCTGGCAGCCCAGGGGGTAAGACTCTGCAATTGCAATGCAGGGGGACCCCTGCTGGATCCTTGGTCGGGAACCAAGACTGTGCACGCTTCACAGTGAGGCCAAAACAATAAATAAATAAAAATTAAAAGACACCAATTAAAAAAAAAAAAAAGTACAGCTCTGCCTGGGAGCCTGACAACAACCCCTAGCTGGCCTTGGGCACCTGGCAGGCCGTGGCTTCTGCCTTAAAGGGATAGGATGTGTCCTGACTTGGCTGTGTCCTTGCTTCGAACCTTGGGATTCCCCCACTTTCACCACCTTGAACTTGGCTGGCTTCTGGCACAGGACACATGGATCATCCAAGTTGAAAGGGACGGCTGAACTCAGTCCAATCTCTGGTTCTAGTTACAGAGCATGGCTAATTTCTGCCCAAATAGTCTTTGGAGAACTACAAAGAGCAAATTAATTACACTCCTGTGAGTTTAAGCAGCAGCAAGAAGAGGAGGAGAGGTAAATAACACAGAGATTGAACCTGAAAAGGACCAGGGGGTGGGGGGAGGTTGGGAAACCTGTGTAAACCACATTTGTTGAAGGCTGGGAAAACAAAAAAGGGGTTACTGTTGGAAGATCACAGAACACCCTGGGCCTCCTCGTTAATGCAGTTACAAGGTGTGCCTGTCCAGTTGCTGAAATAATAGAGCCTTGGAGGCATGGCTTGTGGGGTTTTGCTCAGGTTGGGTACCCTTTGAGGATGCGGAATTTAACCTTGCCAGAGGCTGAGGAGCTGCCTGGGAAGCTGGGATGAGATGCTTTTCTAAGATCTCAAGGTGGGACATTTTTACTCTCCTTGCAACTAGAGAAGGTGGCAGGTAGTGCCTGGCAAAACGAACTGAGCAGGGATGAAGCCTGAGCACAAGATGAGGTCTGGGGGTGTGTGTGGGGGGGGATTTCACCCACAGAATGAAGGTCCTACTTTGGAAGTGTATTAATTTTAGAGGCTTTCACAGATACACAGTCTAAGTACCAGCATTCAGGCCCAGACTAGAATTCTCAAATTCTAGTATAAAAAAAACCAAGAAGCTTGTTTGAAACGTACGTTCCCAAATCCAGCCATAAAAGATTCTGGTTCAGTAAACTGGGGTTAGAGTGACGGAACCCCACAAACGTCACAGAGAACTCCACTCTTTGTGACCCAGGCTCCTCTATGCATGGAATTTTCCAGGCAAGAATACTGGAGCGGGTTGCCCTTTCCTACCCCAGGGGATCCTCCCGACCCAGGGATCAAGCTTGAGTCTCCTGCACCTCCTGCATTGGCAGGCGGGTTCTTTACCACTGCGGCACCTGGGAAGCCATGGACTGTTCTAGTTACTTTGTAAAAACTATGGTCTCTTAAATAAAAAGCACTCAGTCCAATTAGAGACGACTGATAACAATACCACCACCACCAACAAAGGAGTACTCATTTGCCCCCTCTTGTTCATTTACTTCTGGAGTTCTTTGGCCTATTCACTGAAGAACAGTAACTTATCCAGGAATTACAGATCTATCAGGAGCAACAAAATATGATTCTACTTCTGATTTCTCCACAGCTGCCATTACTTCAAGCAAAACCTGCCTGTGCCTGCCTGAAAGAGGGAAGGAGGGACAGAAAAAGGAGGTGACCCCTCCCTTTCAAATTTTCTTTCCAAGACTTGAAGATGAAGCATCTTTCCTCCAGAGGAAGAAATTGCTGGAGCCCCCAAAACCACAAGATTCATTAAGGCTATTATTGTTCACTCACTCGGTTGTGCCCAGCTCTGCGACCCCACGGACTGCAGCATGCCAGGCTTCTCTGTCCTTCATCATCTCCCGGAGTGTGCTCAAACCCATGTCCATTGAGTCAGTGATGCCATCCAACCATCTCATTCTCTGTTGTCCCCTTCTCCTTCTCTCTTTAATCATTCCCAGCATCAGGGTCTTTTCCAATGAGTTGGCTCTTCACATCATGTGGCCAAAGTACTGGAGCTTCAGCTTCAGCATCAGTCCTTCCAATGAATATTTATTAGGGCTGTGCAGTAGCTTCAAGATTTTTCACCAAGACCTCTCCTAAAAATAAATTTCAAGTCACAACCTAGAACACACACACACAGACACACTCCACATATTGTATCTAAGTGTGGCATGTGTTTATGTGGAAACATATGGAAAACGGAAACACTTTCTAAAACATGACTTGCCTTTATCATGTGACATGCACTCCAGTATTTTCTACCCTTTGCCCTTTTTTCTTTTCCCTTCTCCCTCCCCTATCTTCTTTAATGACAGTCATGGTACCACATATGGTTTCACCCTGGTGTTTGAAAAGTGCTGGGGTCCATCCATTAAGATTCCAACCATTCTGGGAAGGCGAGAAAGCGAGAGGAGCTGGAATTGGAAAAGAGGTCTGTTCACTCATTTTTCCTTCTTCCTTCCTCAGGCAGTAACCCTCTTCATGTCTATCTTGGCTAAAACAGCATCCAAGATCTACAGAGAAGACTTTATAGTCTTAGAGGTTGATCGGTCAAAGTTCAACACTCAGAGGAATTTACTGATAAACCAAGGAGTCTTCCTACCAGGTTGGCCTTCTCGCTGTCTTGCAGAGGGCATGCTCACTTCTGCTTGGCTGCACCTCCTAATCTGGAATTGCAGCTACCTGCAAAATCATTCTCCTTGCCTGCCTTCTTACCCTTAGGGCTGCCAGTGAAGGCTATTGAAGGCACAGGGCGAGCCCTTCCTTCCCTAATATCCTGCTCAGGCAGGTACAAGTGCCTTCAAAGTAAAAAGAACCAATGCTGTTGTTTATTTTTACAACTAAAGCCATTCTTCTCACCACTTATCAATGAATTCTGGGGCTCAAAGGACCCAAGGTCCCCACAATCAACCCTCTGTATCCAATTAGCAACGCTCATTTTCATTGAATGGCTATCTACTCCAGTCTTGGGCTTGGAGAGTTCCATAAACCAGTGCCACTATTTAATGCAGTAAAATCAGTCACAGTTGTGTTTGCTGTTGTTGGTTGAGTGGTTAGTCTTGACAAACAGCAGCTAAAGCAGCCAACTTCATGAATCACTTTTCATCACAGAGGGAGAAAAAAAATCACTCCAGTCCCACCTTTGTTGTGACATCATTTTATCTCCATAAAGAAAAACAATTCAACCCAGATTTCAAGTGCTACTCAGCATCCTTCCCACACATACCTTATTTTAAAATGTTTTCACTGGTTTAAAATACACTTTGCAAGGACTTCCCCGACAGTACAGTGGATAAGACTGTGCTTCCAGTGCAGAGTTTGATCCCTGGTCAGGAAACTGAGACCCTACATGCTGTGCGGTTCAGCCAAAACAAAAATTTTAACTGAAAAAAAAAAAAGCGCTTTGCAAGTTAACTATCTTTCAAGACAATTTCTTTATAAATTAATTACCATGGTAAAATTATAAACAAATTCCATCCAGTGCTGAAACAAAGAAATTGTTTTATCCCACTTCTTTTGAGTGTACTGTGATCCACTGAACACCTGAAAATAAGGAGTCTATCAAAAACAATTGGGATCATGTCAAAAGTATACAAGCACTAATTTGAAAAAAGTCTCTCACATTGGAGCAATATGAGTATCAAAAAAAGTAATAATGGCACCAGGTTGAAGCATGCCAAAAAAATATCCATGCCAAAAAATCCATGCATTCCTAAAGATACTACAAAAAGAAAGTCACTGATCACTTCTGTAGTTTTCTAGGATACTAATTCATTATTGTGAAAATTAACAAAGAAAAATGTCAAGCATTAAAATTAATTACTTGATGATGCTATTTAATATATTTGTAGCCGTTGTGTAACTAAAGTGGATTTGGCCATATTTGTAGCATGAGGTCTCATTAGTATTTTCCTGTAATGTGAACTTTTGCCTTCCAACATGATTATAAAACTAACCGTGTAATTTTGCTTTAAAATTTTTTATGTACATGGAATTATTCAGTATGGTCTTTTATACTTGCGTTCTTTCACAAAGCATTTTGACATTCATCCAGGGAGGAATATTTTATTCCTCTTCATCAAGTTGAGTAGTATTCTATTGTATATAGTTACTAAAGTTTGTTTAACCATTCACTAGTGCTTTTCCTGTATTTGTTGAAAAACTGTTTTTTTTTTCTTCTATAAATTCTTAATATGCAGTATTAGTAATAACAATCAAAATAAAACAAGCTCACAGAAAAAAAAAAGATAGTCTTTTGGTTCCCAAAAGTGGGGTGTAGGAGGAAGGGATTTGGAAGAAGATGGTCAGAGGCTGCAACTTCTAGTTATAACGTAAGTAAGTACTAGAGGTGTAATGTACGTTATGATTACCATAGCTAAAACTGCTGTATGATAGTTAGAAAAGTTAAGAGAGTGAACCCTGTATTATTAGAAGGAGAAAAAAATCCCTTTATTCTTTTCTTCTTCTTTTTTCTTTTAGTCTTATGTGTATACGCAGATGCATGATAGTTGAACCTATTTTGATAATCATTTAACAATGTATATAATCAAACCATCATACTGTATGCCCTGTCTCTTATACACATCTTTGAGGTAGAGCTGATGTAGAATACTATATAGATTCCAAGTATTCAACATAAAGGAGATTCACAATTTTCAAAACTTACATTTCATTTACAGTTGATTTACTAAAATATTATTCAAGATTTCATGTCTGTGTTTATGAAGGAAAGTGATCTCTAGTTCTACTTTTGAGGTTTTATCACTGGTTATGGTATCAGAGTAAGAATGATTTCATAAAATAAATCAGAGTGTTTATTTTATATTAAAATACTTTATATTCTATTTTATATATTATATATTTATATTTAATCCAGGCATCCAATGCCTATTGAATGCCTTGCAGAACTTTGAGAAACATTAAATTGTGCATATTTGAATTGTCATTTAAATATGTTCCAAAAAATAAAATAATCCTATCTGACCTTGTTCAGTCTTTTCTAATTTCCATACTGCTGCTGCTGCTGCTAAGTCGCTTCAGTCCTGTCCGACTCTGTGCGACCCCAGAGACAGCAGCCCACCAGGCTCCCAGGTTCCTGGGGTTCTCCAGGCAAGAACACTGGAGTGGGTTGCCATTTCCTTCTCCAATGCATGAACGTGAAAAGTGAAAGTGAAGTAGCTCAGTCGTGTCCGACTCCTAGCGACCCCATGGACTGCAGTGTACCAGGCTCCTCCGTCTATGGGATTTTCCAGGCAAGAGTACTAGACTGGGGTGCCATTGCCTTCTCCGAATTTCCACAGTAAACACACCCTATTCACCGACAAGCCTACTTTGCTGATGACTGAATTGGTAAGCGATATGAAATCAGATTTTAGGAAATTATTCCTTAGCAGTTTTAGAGTTTACTGTCACTAGAAATCTAGAAGGGGAAACTGAGACCCTTAGAGACTGCCAGACTGTCTCAGAGCAGAGTATCTTCCCACTTTCAAAGCTCTGCGCCACATAGCACTCATTACAAGCTTTTACAGGAAACATAAAATGCTTGCTGCGTATACATTTACCTTATAAAGTTAACGTGTCCATCCTTACTCTTTTTCCTTCTTATGAAGGCCCACACTTGCTACTGATAACAATCCAAATACAGAACAACAAAACAATGAAACTCCAGGATCCCGTGGCTCGCGGGGGTTACTAGTTGAACTGGGCATGCTCAGTCGCCAGGCAGATTTTTTTCGGTGAAGTGGAAACTACAACAGCGCGTACCGTGCGCGCGGAGGTGGGCGTGCCCTCGTGGAATTTAGAACGTTGCCGCAGCCAATGGGGCCTCGCGGCCAGCTGCTGGGGCTCCTCATTGGAGGAGCGAGGAGACCAGCGAGTAGAGGGCCCCTGGAGGGAGCCACCGAGGTTGAGGTCCCGGAGGCCGGGCTACGCCAAGACCTACGCGTGAGCAGCTGCGGCGGCGGCAGCATCCAGCGGCGGTGCCAGTAGTTCCAGCTCGTTGCTTTACTTTTAAGCTGCACGAATACAGTCATTATGCCGAAGAGAAAGGTAAGTCTTACCCAAAAAGATTTCAAAGGCCTTCAGATTGTGAGAAGAGCAAATCTTGCCATTGCTATGGATGGCGCGGAATGCACTCGGTAGTAACTCGGGGGCAGCGATTCTCTTTGCTCCTTCAGGCTTGTTTTCAGGTGCCTGTTGCAGATCTTGCTCCCTCCCTCTGTCCTCATCTATCTCTGGATGTTACTTTCTTTCCGGCGACGCGACTTCCCTTCTTTTCGAACTCATTCTAGCCGGAATGGTTTCTACCTCGAACAAGAAGCAAAAGCGCTTTGCACCCCTCCGCTTTCAGAAGGGGAGTTTTCTCTTTCCAAAACTGCCAGGTTGATGTTAGTGTGCAGGAATAAGCAGCGAGACCGGGGGCGGGGCGGAGGGGAAGGGAGGGGTAACAAGTAACAGGCACAGGGAGATCGAAAATGAATCCAGTAAGTCGGGCAGATGTCGGGGCTATTCCCTTGTGGGCCATGCCCACGCCGGTGCTCCGCGAAGGCGCTCAGGCCACGGGAGAGGGAAAGCCATGTTTTAACATAGCGCTCACCCCGCTGCCGCCCCCGCTGCAGACCCGTATGTACCCACTCCAGTGTCGGGCAGGGCAGGGCTTCTGGACCTGCGTGCAGTTGGCGGCGGGGACTCGCGGAGTTGGCCCTGCGCAGGAATGGGACGCCTCCGGGGGCGCGCGGAACTGTATTTGTAAAGGGCAGGGGTCACCGGGTCCGATTCGGCGACCTGAACCCACACTCGGTCCGGGAAGGCGGGCTCCGCGTGCTCTCGCGCCCCTGGGTGCGGAGGGGGGACCTGGGGTCCTTCCTGGAGGACTATTATGTGTCCCCTTCCGCTCAGGCCCCGGACACCCAAGTGACTTGCACCCGGGACGCACGTTTCCCTCGGAGTCCGGCTGGGACTTGTCATTGTCCCGGGGAAGGGAAGGCTTTCTTCCACCCCGAGGAGAAACTGCAGTGTGGCGGCTGTTGCTCAGAAAATACTTTGCACCCTCCCACCGCCTGGCCTCCCGTGTCCAACAGTGTTAAACAGTGAGGGTATTAAATTGGAAGCAAAAGGGCAAATAGTATGTTGCTATATCAGTTAAAGATGGTGGAATGATTTGTGTTTGTAAGGGATCTCATTGTTTTCAAATTTTGCAGCTTTAAAAATACAGAGGCTTTTGCCTTTTTATCTGTCCTTATTTAGAAGTTGATGGAAACTTATCTCCTCCATTTGGAAAAAGAAATATTATAATTAAAAGTTTTTTTTTTAAGGTAAGAGTTTATTGTGCACATACTGTATGCCTCATGCTGTGGGCGGAGTTTGATTTAACGTCGCATTTAAACCTCAGAACCCCTTGAGAGATGGTGGTACTGTCATTGAACTGGGGCTTTAAGACAGATACCAATAACTAGTACCAAAGGTTTAGTTAGATGCTGTAAGTAAAGGCCTTACTTTCAGACATTGTTTACTCATTCTCTTTATTTACTCGTTCATGGGTGGTGAAGAGGAATTTGAAATGCAAAGAAACGCCCAGCCTGAGAAGATGGATGGCATATTAAGAGTACTAATATTTAAGATTCATTAGTTAATTATTATGAAAGTACGGTTTTTTTCCAGTACTATAATGAGGATATTAGAATGATGCCACCATTTTCGACATTTTAACTTTGGTTTAATGATGAGGTTGGGAATTCTAGTAGAGTCACCAAGAACTGGGTTCCAGAGTGAGTTGATATCATCTCCATTCTGGGAATTATTAACAAATATAGACAAATAGATTGTACACATTCTTTATTTGTAATAGTTAGGTTGTACAGATTCTTTATTTGATCCTGATGTTCTGGAATCCTGTTGTCCAGGAGTCAAGAGTTGGTGAAACCATTACTCTTACTTTCTCTCACTGCCCTCCTCTCTCAAGGGGACAGAAGGGAAGAATAAAAGAGCAGTAGAGAAACTGGCTTTTGATTATTGTTGTATCTCCTTAGAAAGCAGAGAAGAAGCTAGCCAGGCATCCTGGGACTAAGGCTGGACCTGTGCGCAGGCACCTGTGTGTCAGTCTTCTTCGGAGATAGGAAACCTCTCCTTGATTAATAGAAATTCTTTTCATTTATACATACAGCTCAAAGACCTGGGTTGTTACTTGGATAGGAGTAACCACAAATTAAACGCAGTCCCATGGCCATTCTGTTCCCCAGGCAAACCTTGATGCTGCCCCGTAAAACCCTGGAACTGCCTCATGGAACCCTGGGGTTCCCTGAAACTAGGAAACTATAGTCATTAGATAAAGCCTGCCTAGGTGCAAAGAAGAGAACTGGAGACAATCTGTGCTTTGCTCTTCGAGATCTGTAAAGCTGGGGTATCTGCCAAAGCATTTACATACTACTCCGTGGTATTTTTCTTAGCTAAAACACTGCTTGTTTTACACTGTCAGTTTTCAGGGTGCCCTCACAATACTTTTTTTTTTTTTTTTACCTTCTTGGCCTCTTTTTTTCAACCTTTTCCAGAAATCAAGAAATGTTATTTAATGAGCACTGTTGAGGCTGCAGAGGAAGAAATGGCACTAACAAAGTCAGTAGAAGCATCTGGAATCCTCGCACTGCTTGAATGCCATAGGAATACAAATTTTGCCCTCATGGAGCTTATGTTTAATTTGATGAGTAATGGGCACAAAACAATTATAATATTAAACCTGTATATAGGTCCCAGAATATGTAGTATAGATTCCAAAAACTGTAGGATAGATAAGGAAAGAGGTTGAATTGGGGCCAGTCTTGAAAGTGTATGTGTGTGGGGCAGACTCATATATACAAAGAAAAAAAATCAGTCATTTTCTGTTTTCAGGCATTTGAATGCCTCATCTGATTGTATCTAACATGACTGGGCCTCAGGTATATGCCTTAAAGGCCATAGTGTCCACATTAATAGAAAACATTTTTATGGCATTTCTTTTTATAAAATACTGTATTAAAAAATTTTTATCCAGTTATAAAGGTTATGTTCCATTTACAGTTAATGCAAAATATCATCTGTAGCCCCTGTGTTGTACAATACATCCTTGAGCCTCTCTTACCTTTATGAGTTTTCTCTGTGTCTTTGTGTGGTAGTCATAGCTACATGAAAGCAAGTGGTTTTTGGAACTGCAGTAGTATTTTTCGATGAGTATATCACTCAGTAGTGACGAGTTCTTCAGTTTGTGTTAAGTCTCTTCCTGAGTCGGTGAGATTTAAATAAAGTTGTGTTTCCTGTATTCTTTACCTAATGAGTAGTGAGTGGCCACCCACTACTAGTGAATGGAGCAGCAGGGAAAAGGATAATATTCCTGGACTCAGGTGGTGGTGGGACAGTGAGTGACTGAGTTCTAGACTGTTCCGGTCAGACATCCACGAATGCCTGATCACACCGAATGCAGTGATCACGTTGTTATGGAATGGCCTGATGGTCTACAGAGAGGCCGCAGCCAGTGAGCCCTCTAGCCGGGTCCTGGCAAGACTAGCAGCCGCGGGCACATTTTCACATCCTTCTTTTCATTCTTCCAGTTCCTCATCACTGGAACTATTGGAAATGTCAAGTGTATCACAGAAGTTTTCTCTAATGAGACAATTTTCCAGGAATTTGGGATGTCAACTAGTCCCTCTTTACCCGTAAAGGTTTAAGGCACAAAAGTCCATCTGCCTCCAGCTTTGAGATTTGAAATTATGTTTTATCTCTTTTCATAAAATGGAAAGGCCTAGTAACTCTGGGCTTGGAACAGGGGATGCTTACCTAATAATGCTCAAGGTTTCTGATGAATCTTTCAAAAGAAGATTGCATATTGTAACACCAGAGACAGACTCTAAATGAAAATACAGATAAATTTGACTACATGAAAATGAATATGTCAACATGGCAAAGAAAAAGAAAACCCTGTTAACAAAATTTTAAATCATGAAAAACTGGGGGAAAATATTTCTACCACATACCACTGAAAAAAGTGTGCTACTTTAAAAAAAAGATGTCCTTATGAAATAGATGTCTATCCTTATTAAAAAAATAACAGACCCAATAAATGAAAATGTTTAACTAGAAGTCAAATAAATGTATATTATTAAGAATAATGAGATGTGAATTTTTTTAAAGTCTGTTTTTTAAAAAAAGATTGTGTAACTGTGCAGTGTTGAGTGGCACTGACACTTCAGCAACTCCCAAGCACTATTGATGGGGCTATAATTTCCTTAAAAAAAAAAGCTTTATTGGGGTATGATGTACTTACCATAGAGTCCATCTATCTGTACAAAGTATACAAATCAGTGACTTTTAACACGTTTATAGAGTTGTGTAACATTTCTGTAGTCCAGTTTTAAACCACTTCCATCACTCCAGAAAGGTCTTCTCCATTGTTTGAAGACAGTCCCTACTCCCCCTGCCCCAGTCCTAGGCAATCACTGATTACTGTCTCTATAGATTTGCTTTTTCTGGAAATTTTATATAAAAGGAATCAAACAATATGTAGTCTAATTGTGTCTGGTTTCTCTCACTCAGCACAATGACTTTGAGGTCCATCCACAGAGTAGCTTGTATCCATACTCCATTCTTTTTTATTGCCGAATAGTAGTCCGTTGTTATTGCCTGGAGAGTCCCAGGGACGGGGGAGCCTGGTGGGCTGCCGTCTGTGGGGCTGCACTGAGTTGGACACGACTGAAGCGACAGCAGCAGCAGCAGCAGCAGCAGCAGCAGCAGCAGCAGCAGCAGCAGTCCATTGTATGAATTTTTGACTTTTTGTTTATCCTATCACAGGTCAATAGACATCTGAATTGTTTTCATTTTGAATTCTTATAAATATTGCTGTCATGAATATTTATATGAAAGTCTTTGCATGGACATATTTTCATTTTCTCTTGGGAAGTTTCCTAAGGGTGGAACTGACAGGTGATATGAAAGTGTATCTTTAATGTTTTAATAAACTTCCAAACTGATTTTGATGGTAATTGTATCATCAGTGCATGAGGGTTCCAGTTTTCTCTGCATCTGTGCTCATAGCTAATACTGTTGGGGTTTTTTGCATATAGCTTTTTAATTAGCCTAATTTACATTTCCATAATAAGTAATGATGATGAGCATCTTTTCATGTGTTTACTAGCATAATAGATACCTTAGGTGAAATGTCTATTCAAATGTTTTGCCCATTTTTAAATTGGATTTTCGTCTTATTGATTTGTAAGAGTTCTTTACATATTCTGGATACAAGTCCTTTATTGTAAATGATTTATAGATCTTTCCTTCCAATCTGTGGCTTTTTAAAAAGTATTGTTTTGATGTCTTTGGAAGAACAGAAGTTTTTTAATTTTGATGAAATCTGTTTAACGTCCTATCTAATATATCTTTGCCTAATCTAAGGTCACAGATATTTACTTCTAGAAGTTTTATAATTTTAGCTCTGATATTTAGGTCTATGATCCATTTTGAGTTAAATTTGTAAATAGTGTGAGATAAGGGTTTCAGTTTTATATTATTTTGGTTTTGGTATATATGGATATCGACTTGTCACAGCCCCAATTGTTAAAAAGACCATCCTTTCTCACTGAATTGTCTAGGCACCTTTGTCGAAAATCAGTTCATCATAAATGTAAAGGTTTGATGCCTGTGCTCTTGAACTGTGTTCATAATCTATGTATTTATTCATATATTAATACCAAATTATCTTGGTTACTATGGTATAGTAAGTTTTGATACTGGTAATGTCAGTTCCTCACTACTTTTTCAGAATTGTTTTGGTTTTCATACAGTTTTTGCATCAGCTTGTCGATTCCTGCAGCATGCCTGCCATGATTTTGATAGGGCTTGAATTGAATCTGTAAACTGGTTTGGGTTCCCTGGTGGCTCAGCGGTAGAGAATCTGCCTGCAATGCAGGAGATGCAGGAGACATGGGTTCTATCCCTGGGTTGGGAAGATATCCTGGAGGAGGAAATGGCAACCCACTCCAGTATTTTTGCCTGGAAAATCCCATGGACAGAGGAGACTGGCAGGTTACAGTCCATGTGGTCACAACGAGTCAGACACGACGGAAGCGACTGAGCGTGTGTGCATGCCATTTTGAGCTGCCCAGTCTGAATGTGAAAGGCCTGCCACATAGTATGCCCTCCATAAATACCTGCTGAGTTCAATTGAGTTGATACTTATATGAAACCTATATTTGAGGCTCCAAAATGTCAGGGTTGTACATTTTATTCAGCCCTTCACTCACTTCACGTGACATAAACATTTATCCAGCATCACCTTAATGCAGAATACCATCACCTTGGGAAAGTAAGTGAGGTATTGACATTACAAACTCTTTCTGAAATGAATGAGTAAAGGCCCTTGTTTTTAAGGATCTTTCAGTCTGAGAGGGTAAATAATATAAATATGACAGTATTTATAATTCATGGCAAGAAATGATAATGAGTCACAAGAAAAACCACGAGCTCTAAACATTCACAAATTTGGCCAGACTGCATGTCCAGAGAAAAAACACTGACAGAAAGTTGTTTGGTTAAAAGGGTTGGGGGTTGCTTTTTTTTTCATCTCAAGGGGATCGTTGCTAGTTTGTTAATAGAGGTGGTCGGTGAAGTCTTGGCTTTCTTTGAAGTAGAAGAAAGTTAAATTCAAGGCTTGTTGTATTAATAGCAGTTAGAGAAAAAACACTGACAGAAAGTTGTTTGGTTAAAAGGGTTGGGGGTTGCTTTTTTTTTCATCTCAAGGGGATCGTTGCTAGTTTGTTAATAGAGGTGGTCGGTGAAGTCTTGGCTTTCTTTGAAGTAGAAGAAAGTTAAATTCAAGGCTTGTTATATTAATAGCAGTTGAGGTTAGATTGTGCACAGTGGGTACCCTCATTAGTGAAGATTCTGTGACTTCTTGGCCCCATGCTTTTCTTGTAACCACCCTCTGATGTTTAAAAGGTGAGGACCATGTTTCTGAATTGACATATATTATTTGATTGATTACCTGATTTTGAATTTATTTTGTAGTCCTTCTAATTTCACTTGACCATGAAGTATTTGATGGCTCTGGTCTTTTCTTAAATTCCCACCACAGCACCTAGCACAGGTACTATAACTGTTGAACAGGTGTGTGAATGAATCGTTTTCAAAAAAAGAGAGTAGTAACTTGAATTCCTTCCCGTCTTTGTTGGGGAGATCATCCCGTTTGACCTGGCTTTACTGTTTACTAGCTGTGTGTTTTAGGGTAGGTTGCTTAACTCTGTAAGCCTCTCAGGTCTCTGAGACCCAGATTCCTCATCTCCAAACCTGGGCTAAAAATATATTCTACCTTGTTGGGTCATTGGAGACATTAAATAAAATGATGAATGCAAAGTTCTGAGCACGGGGCCTAGCATGTAGATGTTCCATGTTTCGAGACAGGTTTTTTTGTTTTTTTTTTAATTGATGTATAGTTGATTTACAGTGTTGTGTTAATTTCTCTATATAGCAAAGTGATTCAGTTTTATGTGTATATATCTATCTTTACACATAGAAATATACATATATTTTTCCATTATAGTTTATCATAGGATACTGAATGATAATTTTTAATTGTTAAGAGACTTGCAGTGAAATGATAGCCTTGTAGTAATCCAAGCTTTCATTTTACAGGAGGACCAGTGGCACATAGCTCTCACCTGTATGTCCAATTAACTGCAATTATAGGAGTCAGTGTTCAACAACCAGATTAACAAATATAGTGTTTTTAAGAAAACATAAGCTTTCATCTGGTGCATTTTTACATGGTTGATTTTTCTCACAGAAAAAATTATGCTTAAAAATTATTGCCATATAACATGAAAATTCCCTTGGCAAATCAATTATCAAGTGATCCACTTCTCCTATATTTTTCCCCCCTAAACCACTGCCTTTTTTACACCAAATTTAAATATATTCCACTTTCCTGCAGGTTACAGTTTGGAAATGGCGACTGACAAACACCATTTAAGCTGTCTGCTTTCAGAGTACCTAGTGTGTTGAAATATGATGTTAGTCTCCTGAGTAATTTAAAAATCAGTGTTGAAGATTACAAACCAAATCAAAATGTTGAATTCCCCCCCCCCCCACTGGCTGCTCATTTATTGTGCATTTCACTGCCTTCTTAGAAGAGTTCAATCGAATCATATATTGGTCGCTGGTCAAGGTGTTTATTGAGTCCAGTATTTTTATATCTTGTGGGCATATCCAGAAAACAGGGCCATTTAGATCTGCCCAAAGCAAATGCTTGTTCAGTCACAGAAAGTAAATGATATGCATAATCAGAAGTCAGAAAGTAGAGAAAAAAAGGTTTCAAATCTCAAAATTGATTCCAAACTTTAATATTTTAAGAAAAACTTACCAGTAACAACATATGCATATATTTATTGCCATTAAAAGTTAAATAGCTACCATTTATTGAATGCCTGGCTGAGCTTTGTGCTTTATAGTCATTAGGCACCTTCTTTTAAATAAAAATATGTGAAGTTGTTAGAAATAAACCTGGGTGAGAAGCATTATGGAATAATTTCATATTATTTCATTTTATTCTCCCTGCAGCTCTGCAAGGCTGGCCTCGTCGCACAGAGTATGGTATTGACAGCCACAATAAATAGCATTTAGGGTAGCTTTCTATGACTCGGGCACTGTTCCCAGCACTTTGCATTAATAACTGAATCATCGAAGCACCTGGTCAGGTGTGTTCTCCACAATGACATCTTCCGAGGTAGGAGGTGGCCGAGATGGGTCTGCTTCCAGAACCATATGACCCAGCAGCTGGTCTCAGCCCCAGACACAGTGAGAAAACTGGGACTTAGTCAGCTGAAGGCATTTCCCCTGGGTCACACGGCTGAGAAGTAACGGAACTAGGAATTCCATCCCAGCCCTCAAGCATTTTGCTCCTAACTGTGACACCACAGCACTTCCCACACGTGTTCATTTCTGATAATCTCAGTGCTGGTTGTTGCTCAATTTCTAAGTCGCCTCCGACTCTTTGCGACTCCATGGACTGCAGCAAGACAGGTTTCCCTGCCCTTCCTTGAATTTTTATTTAAATTCCTGTCCGTTGAGTCAGTGATAGGTATTTAAATAAAGGTGCCCAATGAATGAGACAAGAAGGACTCAAGCTATGTAAATATGTGTGTCCATCTGTTTAAAATGTTGTCTTTATTAAGATATAGGCTGATGCCATTGCTTCTAGGCACCAGTCAGAGGAAGTTACCCCACAAGTCATAATTATCTGTGATCACACCCTAAGGCTGCCCTCGGGGTCCGGACTTCTGGCTTCTGAAAGATGCCCATTATCATGAAGCCTTCTGGGTATTTTAGAAACTAATGGACTACAGGCTCCTATGCAAGGTATTTATGCGAAGTTTCCATCCCTGAGCATTGGCATCTTCGAGTATTGAAAGTCTAAAACTTGATATTTTCTCAAATTCCACCATGAACTGGTGGATTTACTATTTCCAAGATGTATTGTCTTTGTTATATTTCAGATAACAGGGATATTCGCCTGTCACCAGAAATATGTAAATACACTTGCATCAGTTTCAGTTCAGTCCCTCAGTTGTGTTCTGACTGTTTGTGACCCCATGGACTGCAGCACGCCAGGCTTCATTGTCCATCACCAACTCCTAGAGCTTGCTCAAACCCATGTCCATCGAGTCGGTGATGCCATCCAACCGTCTCATCCTCTGTCGTCCCCTTCTCCCGCCTTCAGTCTTTCCTGGCATCAGGGTCTTTTCCAAAGTGTAGTTTACAACTATACTACAATTAAAAAAAAAATACTGGTCTCACGATATGACACATCCATTGACTGTTTAAGAACTTTGCATTCACTACCTCATTTAATGTCTTCAGTAACCCAACAAGGTAGAATATATTTTTAGCCCAGTTTTGCAGATGGGGAATCTGAGTCGCAGAGACCTGAGAACCCCATGAATACTTGTATATTATACAGTGATAGTGACAGGTTGTAATACATGTATGAAGCCCACATTGCTTAGGCACTGGATTTAAAAACAAGCAGGTGCTTTTGTGTTTGGAACTCATCAAATAAAGAATAAAAGCCTCATAGCTTGGAACAGCTGTTGGACCTAGAACTGAACGGATTTTTATTTCAGAGTTCTGGATTACCAGCTGATTAGTCTTTAATTACAAAAGTTATTTTTAAAAGGTATGAAGTGACATTATTTCTTTATTATTTTGATCCCATCCAAAGATAAATACAAAGTTTACCCCAAAAGATAGGTTGTTTTTTTTTTTTTCTTTTCTATCTTTCTTTTTTTGGGTATAAACTGTGGCTTTTTACAATACTGGACACAATTAGTTAAATTCTACTTTGTGGGAAGTTGCTGTGAGTCGTAGACCTGGTGTATGTGGGAGGTAAACACACCAAAGACTTGAGTGTGAAGTTTGAAAGACTTCTGACGTTCCATATATGCCATAGAATGCATTTTTGAACTGTATCTTTTATGTCTACTTTTCGTTGCTTTCCTTTATCTCTTATTTACAGTTTTTAGTTTTACTGTTCCCCCTTTTAATGGTCACATGTCCATCACATCAGAGCCGGCTTGATTCATTTTGCAAAAATATAAGGAGCATCATAACTTGTTTATCATTTAGATTATTTAGATTAGATTATGAAGTCGCTCAATCGTGTCCGACTCTTTGTGACCCCATGGTCTGTAGCCCACCAGGCTCCTCCATCCATGGGATTCTCCAGGCAAGAATTTAGTAGAAGTAAATTCGCATCTGAGCAAATAGGAAAATTAAGGGATTTGGTAACATCCCTCTAAAATCCCTGTTGTAAAAGTTGAAAGACTGGAGTTTAGGGTGGTCTCCCCCACTCTTTAATGGGGGAAAGTCGCTTGACCTCTTTGAGCCTCTATTCTTCATCTGGAAAATGGGAATATTGAGACAGCCCTGTGTATCTCAGTGCTGTCGAGATGATCAAATACAGCAACAAGTTGAATGTACATAGAGAAACATAAAGTGCTACAAAAATGATAGAAATTATTTGGTGTTTTGTCTTTACTTTTAATAGTAAGATGAAAGTACTTATAGCTATGTATATGAACATTTAGAAACCTAGAATAGTAAATTTATGTGCATCTCAACATGTAATATTTTTATTTTTTCAGAATTATCTTAAGTTTTATGATAGGTTTAGTCTTTTTAAAATTTTTATTTTTTTATTTTTGTTTAATGCTTATTCTTTTTCACAGTACTGTATTGGTTCTGTCATACATT
>SJYC01122261.1:0-16715 GCA_006408675.1 Madoqua kirkii | reverse complement strand
GAAAGTCACTCAGTCATGTCTGACTCTTTGAGACCCCGTGGACTGTAGCCCGCCAGGCTCCTCTGTCCATGGGGATTCTCCAGGCAAGAATACTGGGGTGCTTAGCTGTTCCCTCCTCCAGGGGATCTTCCCAACCCGGGGACTGAACCCAGGTCTCCCACATTGCAGGCGGATTCTTTACCTTCTGAGCCACCAGGGAAGCCCTGGTTTTCCCTGGCCGTTTGTTTTTCCAATTTTGTGAGGTTTTACCAGAAAGTCCTGTTTGATTTTTGAATGGGATTAATGAAGCCATAAATTAATTTAGGAAGATTCACACTTTGGCTTCTCATTTTTAGGAACCTGGTGGGTCTCTCAGTTATAATGTTTAGTTCATTAATTGAATTAAGTCAAAGGGCATGGAGGTGAAATTGACCTCAACAGAAAGGTACAAACTAGACCACAATAGGCACTCTCTAAGGCAGGTTTATGGAGGAAGAGGCCAGGAACTGTGGGGGTCATAGAGGCACTCCCAAGGATAATTGATCAGCCTGAGGCGTTATAGGGCCTAGACTTTGTTTTGAAGTTTTTATTTCCAGTCGGATCGACCCTGAGGGGAAGTGAGGCTGTGTTTTGATATGGATTCCTTTATCTGGGTGGAGGAGGAGTGTGGAAGAGCTGGCTGCAGCTAGCATTGTGTTCTGTCTGGGGACCTTCCACAGGACAAGCTCCCTTGTTGAGAGGGCCTGTGTTGGGCAGTGAAAAGTACACGAGCTTCAGGTTAAATCTGAGTTTGAATTCTGACAGCTATGTGTGTGATCTTGGCCCTTAACTTCTCTGATCCTCATCTGAAATGTGGATAACTATAGGGTTGTTATTTGTATTAAAGGGGTGATAACACAAAGTCCCTGTATGGCCTGGCACGCAGTAACATGCAACAGTTGGTGGTTGTCATTAATAGTAATACAATTATTGTTTCTTTGGTGGTGGGAGGATTAAAAGGAGTAATGGATATAAAGTTATCACAGTGCCTGGTACATACTGAAAAATATTAGTCTCTCAGTCGTGTCTGACTCTTTGTGACCCCATAGACTGTAGCCCACCAGGCTCCTCTGTCCTTGGAATTCTTCAGGCAAGAATTCCCTTCTCCAGGGGATCTTCCTGCCCCAGTGAACAAACCCAGGTCTCCTGCATTGTAGGTAGATTCTTTACCATCTGAGCCACCAGGGAAGCCCCTGGTGCATATTACGACAGTTATTGTTGTCAGGATTGTCAGTATTGGGTTGTTATTCATGTAGCATGCAGGCGTTCCACACGTGACTCTAAAAGACTTGGGTGCAAAGGCACTAATTGGAACTGTGCCGGGAGGTGCTGTGGGCCCATCCTGCCCACCTGCGTCGTGTTGCCCCCAGGACCCCTGGTGGACTTGGCCCAGGTGCCTGGACTCTGCTCTGAGGATTGAGTCTCCTCCAGAATCCATTGTCTCTGACCATAATGATGTGGAATCCCCCAAGCCTTTCTCTGCTCTGCAACCTCCGGCCTCCTAAATTGTAGGGTAGAGGAAGCAGCCTTGCCCTGGCAGGTCAGGGACTCAAGGCTCTAGTCTTCACCCCCTTTTTCTGGACTGAGGTATATTAAGCAAATCAGGTTATCTCCCTAAGAATCCTTTTTGTTATCCATACAATGAGGTCAGTATAACTTACTAATCGCTCCTTCCCAGTTGACTGTATGAGGCTCAAATGAGAGAAGGTAGAGACGACATCTGCTGTATACCGGGCCTCCAGATGGGGTTATTCAACAAAATACAGGATGCTGGGTAAATCTGAATTTGAGTTACACATAAGAATTTGTTTAGGGCAGAAAGTGAAGAGGAACTAAAAAGCCTCTTGATGAAAGTGAAAGTGGAAAGTGAAAAAGTTGGCTTAAAGCTCAACATTCAGAAAACGAAGATCATAGCATCCGGTCCCATCACTTCATGGTAAATAGATGGGGAAACAGTGGAAACAGTGTCAGACTTTATTTTTTGGGGCTCCAAAATCACTGCGGGTGGTGACTGCAGCCATGAAATTAAAAGATGCTTACTCTTTGGAAGAAAAGTTATGACCAACCTAGATAGTATATTCAAAAGCAGAGACATTACTTTGCTGACTAAGGTCCATCTAGTCAAGGCTATGGTTTTTCCAGTGGTCATGTATGGATGTGAGAGTTGGACTGTGAAGAAGGCTGAGCGCCGAAGAATTAATGCTTTTGAGGTGTGGTGTTGGAGAAGACTCTTGAGAGTCCCTTGGACTGCAAGGAGATCCAACCAGTCCATTCTGAAAGAGATCAGCCCTGGGATTTCTTTGGAAGGAATGATGATGAAGCCGAAACTCCAGTACTTTGGCCACCTCATGCAAAGAGTTGACTTATTGGAAAAGACTGATGCTGGGAGGGACTGAGGGCAGGAGGAAAAGGGGACAACTGAGGATGAGATGGCTGGATGGCATCACGGACTCATTGGACGTGAGTCTCAGTGAGCTCCAAGAGATGGTGATGAACGGGGAGTCCTGGCGTGCTGCGATTCATGGGGTCGCAAAGAGTCGTACATGACTGAGCTGAACTGAACATGTGGCTATTACAAAATCTAAAGTTACATTTTATAATTCTATAGGGCAACAGTAGTCTATGGTTTCTATTGAAATATTTTAGACACAAAAAATAGATATTAGTATCTATAATTAATAGATGTGCCAATATATTTTATATTTTTTTCTTATGCATTTTTCTTTCATGTCAGTTCTCTTTTCTTATTGCTGAATTTGATCCTTTAGTTTTAGATCCTTGTTGAAAGAAAAACTCTGTTGGCAGTGAACTCTCTTAGTATTTATATTATGACATATCTTCATTTTACCTTTACTCTTGAATGTTAGCTGGGTGTAAAATTTTAGGCTGTTTCCCTCAACTCCCTGAACATTTCTCTGGAGTTTCTGTTTACAGATTCTGGTGAGAAGTTAATTCTTTGAAAAGAATCCATCTCTTAATTCTGGAAACTTTTAACGATTTTCTTCATTTTCTTTGACCTTCTGTAGTTTCATTATGTCTGGTATATGTTTGCTTTGTTTTGTTTCCAGCTTGTTCTTGGTGTGTGAGTTTTTCATCTGGAGACTCATGACTTCAGTTTGGGAAAATTCTCACCCATTATGCCTTTGCCTTCCCACCAGTCTCTCTTGTTTGCTTCTGAAAATTTATTAAACATATGTGGATCCTTGCAGTTAACCACCGTGTTTCCTAACCTCCCTTTCATACTGTTCATCTCCTTATTGCTGTTTGTTTCATTCTGGGCTAGTTCCTCTGCCCTCCATGACAATTCATTATTTCTTCTGCTGTACCTGGTCTAGACTTCACGTTTTGAGTTCTTTTTAATTTCAAGGAGCCTGCTTTCATTTTCAGAACTTGCAGTTTTAAAAGTTTAACTACCTGTTGATTGTTGCCATACACAGTTTGTGCTCTCGGCTGATTCTCCTTTTCCATTGGGTTACCAGGTGTTCAGTGATCCAGCTGCCTGCTGACTTGCGCCATCTGCCACCCAGTGACTCCCCCAGAATCCCCGCTGTGCCTTCCACCAGGCCACCACCTGTGTCTCCTTCCCCCTTGCTGGTTCTTAGTTCAGCCCCCATCCACTTGGATGCTGAAAGAGCCTCAGATATGTGAATAAGATCTTTTTTGTTAGACCATGGTTCTCTGCCTTCTTGGCCATTCTGCGTTCAAACTAGATTAGCGTGAGTCTGCCCTGTCTAGGGGAGTGGGTAGAACCCGTCTGCCTTGGAAGCCCCTGCATCCTGTCTTCACTCACTTCATCCTTCCCTTCTGCTCACACGGTGGTTGAAGTATATCTGAGATCATCTATGTACACCCCCAAGCCTTATTTCTCCCTTTTCTTCATTTTTATTCCTCAAAATCTTGGAGGAAAGCTTTGGGCTTCTCTTTTGATTCCTGTATACGATGGCCTCCTGCTCTCTCCAGCCTCATGGCCAGGTGTTAGCAGTGTGTGATGAGACAGCCTGCAAGGTGGTAGGTCTTTCTGAAATTGTATACCTGTTACTCTGGGTAACAGAAGCAGACGACAAGGTTGCAGGGAATCTGGATGTAAGGAATTGCATTCAACCTCAAGGCTCTATTGAATTTAATATATCATATTTGATAATTTATACTCATTAATAATGACAAATATGGCTTAATAGATATTAGTCACAAATATGGAAGTCTAGAATTTCAGGAGTCTTTATTTTACCTCTATACTCAAATAAAAATTGTTGCTATAAAAAAGACTCATTAAGGTCTTATATGTTTTATTATTTTTTAATATAAATGTATTTATTTTAATTGGAGGTTAATTATTTACAATATTATATTAGTTTTGCCATACATCAACATGAATCCACCACAGGTGTACACATGTTCCCCATCCTGAACCCCGCTCCTTCCTCCCTCCCCGTACCATCCCTCTGGGTCATCTCAGTGCACCAGCCCCAAGCATCCGGTATCATGCTATATATTTTGTTGTATAACATCTGTATAGCCATTCAATCTATGAAATGCTCTCCCTAGTATCTCGCTTGATCGGTAAAGGTGACCCTTTGAGTTAGGTGTCCCCATCATCTATCACAGAATGAGAAAGAGACAGAGTCACATGATCAGGTCACTGTCCCAGATGGAGCCAAGAATGAAGTGGTGTCTGGACCTGCATGTGTGCTGCAGAACCCCACTGATCCCAGGGTGAAGATCATTTGGGTTGTTCCTGCCTACCTGTTTGCTATGTGCTTGTTTATAGCGTGATCTCATGGAGTAGTTGCCAGAGAAACCAGCTTTGCTACAGTTGTCTCTCTTCCCGTCTCCAGTCTTAGGTTCATTCACTCATCTGGAAGTATTAACATATTCAGTTATACCTGCCTTTTTTGGGGGTGGAGAGGTGGTTTCTAGGTTTTTCTTTTTCAATAATTTGCATCCAATATGAACAATATTAGGTCAGTTTAGAGAGTGATCAGTCATATGCTGTCACAAATCCACTGCCTGGAAGCATATTGAACATAATGTCATTAATATCAGTTTAAGGGAAAAAAAATTTGTGGATAATATCAGTTTAAGGGGAAACAATTTTCCTGTCATTTAATGTCAGTAGAAGCTGTGTGGAGACTTCCCTGGAAGTCTAGTGGTGAAGACTCTGCGCTTACAGTGCAGGGAGGGTGGATTCAATCCCTGATCAAGAAACTTAACATCCCACATGGCCAGAAAACAAATAAGTAGTAGCTGTGTGCTGTTGCTTTAAAAGCCTGTCCGTTACAGGTAGAGGGTAGCCCAGATCAGGTCTACTGAGTGGCCTGATGAGTAAGAATGAGAGCCCAGCACTTGAGACAACACAGTGTCTGGCTTGTGGCCAGACAGGTCACATTGGTAACGGGAAATGGGCAAAGCCAAAGGGCTCACCTGTTAGATTTTCTTAAGTTTGTGTCTCTAACTCAGCCGGCTGATAGAGCACAAGATCTATGAGCCAGACATTCCTGTGCCAGAGAGTGGGGAGAGAAAAGAGAAGCTCTGTTTTCCTTGATGATAGAGAGGATTCCATGGATGAGGGGGGAAATGGTTGGTTGGTGTGGAAACAGGAGAGAAGTCCAGGGATCTGGGAGGTTCTGAAGAGAGAGAAATCCGTAAACTGGGTAACAGGCAGCCCCAGGGAAGAAGAGGCTTACTGTGTTGTTTGCATTGAAGAAATCTTTTGTCTTTCTCAAAGACTTTATTTACTTCTGACCTGACTTTTACGTATTACTTTATAATCCAAGCATTTATTTATTAATATTTTTTTGGCCGCACTGTGCAGCTCTCGTGATCTTAATTCCCCTACCCGAGACTGAACACGGGCCCTCAGCAGTGAAAGTGTGGCGTCCTAACCACTGGTCTGCCAGGGATTTTCCTGTAAACCAAGTGTTTAAATTTAATCTTACTTTATGTGGACTTTCCAAATGTTCACATAGCTTAACTATTTTTAATACCATAACATTAATAATAACATTGTTTATCTAAACATTTGTCTGTTATTTACTGATCCTGTGAGTTGTTTCCAGTTATTTCATATTAGAAAGAGTACAAACAAAACAGTAGTTTTACAAAGCTTCGTATTTCTTTCTCTGAGTCTTGGTTCCAAAATCAGAATTGCTTCGTTATTACATGATTAGTCCTCTGTGTCTTTTTTATATTACCAGATTGTTTTTTTAAAATATATTAATTTATAGTGTCACCAACCCCAGCAAACAGTGGATTTGAGGAGCTTTTAAATGTTTTTCTCATTTTATGAGACTAGGCATTACTACATAGCTATTTTCTTTTCCTAAGCCACGCATTGTGTCAAATGTCAGTTTTCAAAGCCAGTGCCCTGGGACAACCCAGAGGGATGGGGTGGGGAGGGACGTGGGAGGGGGGTTCAGGATGGGGCACACATGTGAACCTGTGGCTGATTTACATCAATGTATGGCAAAACCCACCACAATATGCAAAGTAATTTTCCTCCAATTAAAATAATTAGTTAATTTATAGTGTCACCAACCCCAGCAAACAGTGGATTTGAGGAGCTTTTAAATGTTTTTCTCATTTTATCAGACTAGGCATTACTACATAGCTATTTTCTTTTCCTAAGCCACGCATTGTGTCAAATGTCAGTTTGCTATTTGTATTTTTTTTGTCCTGGGAACTCTATTCCTGTGTGTGTGTTAGTCTCTTAGTTGTGTCCAACTCTTTGTGACCCTATGGAGTATAGCCCCACCAGGCTTCTCCGTCCATGGAATTCTCCAGACAAGAGTACTGAAGTGGGTAGCCCTTCTGTTCGCCAGGAGATCTTCCCGACCCAAGGATCAAACCTGATTCTCCTGCATTACAAGCAGATTCTTTACCGTCTGAGCCACTCCTCTATCCCTGCATGCTTGTCTGCTGAGTCACTTCAGTTGTGTCCAACTCTTTGGACCCTATGGACCGTAGCCCTCTAGGCTCTTCTGTCCATGGGATTCTCCAGGCAAGAATACTGGAGTGGGTAGCCGTTCCCTTCTCCAGGGGATCATCCCACCCACAGATTGAACCCACATCTCTTAAGTCTCCTACACTGGGAGGCAGGTTCTTTACCACTAGCGCCACTTGGGAAGCCCACTGTCTTCCTGTGTTGTGTCAAACAGTTTTAATTTTCTGATTATTTGAAGTGTTTTCATCTTATTTATTGTCCAGCCAATAAGAATATATTGACATAATTGATTTGTCTTATAAATCTAAGTGTATTTATGGGGTCTGGAAAGGAGTCAGGTTTGAGCTATCACAAGAGTGGGCAGATGCTGCCCGGGGGATGGATCAAAGTCTGGAAAGAAATCAGCTGGGTGGCTGGGCGCTGGGCCGTTCCGCTGGGCCTGGGAGTGTGGGAGAGACCCTGGAGTTTCTGATGGAAAAATGGGAATTCATGATAAATGTGTCAAGTCTTATCAGGAAATGGGCTAGAAATCAAAGCTAGGTGAGTATGGGGTGAAAATAACAGTTTTGCGCTTGGCCTGGGCTTTTCCTGCTCTCATCTTAGGGAACAAAGTGACTATTGGCTCCTTCTTCTTTCCCCCGGTGGCAAGGGAAATCAATGAAAATTGCTTCAAGTGAATGTACATTGAGAACAGGGGCTCAGATCAGTTCTTGCAACAATTCTGGTGTAATATTAGAGCAGTTATGCAGATAAATGCTGGGTGTGTGTGTGTGTGTGTGTGTGTGTGTGTGTGTGTATAAAATGTATCCTTTTACAAATTTACTTTTCCCTGGAGATTATCATTGGCTTATGTGGTCTTTTAATATGCATTTTCCAACTTAAATACAATTCACTCAAATATTTTCTTTTTAGTCTCCAGAGAATACAGAGGGCAAGGATGGATCCAAAGTAACTAAACAGGAGGTAAGTGTATCTTTGACATCCTGTATTTAATTATTAACTGGAATTTCTAGTATTGTTAGGATTGTCTGCATCTGAATGGCTGCTCTTCTAAACTGGATTGTTGAGACTAGTAAACCAGGGATAGAAGTGTGGCTGTGTCTCCGCCCTTGGCCCGGGCAGATTGCAGTTAGGGGCACTCAGGAGATGTTTTCCACTTACCATGTTTATGTTTCTACTTGTCTGTACTGCTGTCTGTTAAAGCAGATACTGAGAATTCCTTCTGGGCAAAGAGTGAGATAATAGGTAAATTCATCAAGGAGAACAAAGTCCGCCTTTCACAGTAAGGAAATGAAAGACTGTTGATTTAATAAATTCTCCACTCCAGTGAGTGAACTATAAATTACCGTTTGGGCTCTGAATATTTGCCTAAAAGCAGTCGTCTTTTAAAGTCAAAAACTACAAAAGATATGTAAAATGTCAGAATTTTAAAGTTTTTTTACTTTTAACCAGGAAAATTCTTAGGTTTGGGGATAACTAGATAATAATAAGTCAAAGAAGCTTTGTGTGAAAATACAGAAAACTCCAAAACGCTAGAACTTGGGAGAGATACTTGCCTTTGACCTTCCATGGCAATATCGTGAACTTCTGAAAGGCGAGGAGCTAGAAAAGTAGCGAATGAGGTGTACCTGTGATGACAGCCGTTGCCTTTCGCACAGAGCTTTACAGTGTGTGGAAACACTCACTGTAGCTCTTAACCCTGGAACTTACGAACTCAAAGGGGTCAGGAGAGAGATGAAAACAATATCCAGTTACAGAGTCTTTGATTGGGTGACTCATATTGTGTTAATAATTCAGAGGTTGTCATGAGAGCAAAACCCCTACACGTGATTTGTAAAAGGAAGTTCATTCTGCCAAATGGAAAATCTTCAACAGAACCTGTAAAGAAAGACCTCAAAAGCAGAACAAACAGAACTGCTTGTAGCCAAGTCCCCGCCGTGCATTTACCCAATTTTCAGTCTGGGAGAGCTTGGGAGGTGAAACTGGCAATCGAAGGTCAGGTCACTAAACAAATGGTGGAAGGGAAAGTGAAGTCGTGTCCGACTCTTCGCGACCCCGTGGACTGTAGCCTGTCAGGCTCCTCCGTCCATGGGATTTTTCAGGCAAGAGTGCTGGAGTGGATTGCCATATGAAAGTCGCTCAGTAGTATTCAACTCTTTGCAACCCCATGGACTATGCAGTCCATGGAATTCTCTAGGCCAGGATACTGGAGTGGGTAGCCGTTCCCTTCTCCAGGGGATCTTCCCACAAGGATCAAACCCAGGTCTCCCACATTGCAGGCAGATTCAGTACCAGCTGAGCCACAGGGGAAGCCCAAACAAATGGTAGAACCAAACAAAAAAATGTTATACCAAAGTTCCAGTGCTTGAATTTTCTGGAAAATGGTGAAATATAATCTGTAGGACAGTTGACTAAGAGTAATATGCCTTATGTTTTTAGGTTTCGGCACAGATGCATTTGGGTTTCTCCTTGGGGACTGCTATTTAAATTGATCTGTCAGAAAACCTAGAAACCATTACGTACAACAGATCATGGATAGTGAAAACAACTTTTCCCTCTTTCAACACTAAAAGCAAGCTGGTTAGAATATATGAACAAGATTTTTGCTGGTATAGTTGTCTTATGCATATTCTTTTAGTCTCAGAATTTTTATTACCTATATTTTTACATTATTATTTTTAATGTTTTATCTGATTGCATGTATTATCTTACTGCTATCAGAAATCTTTCCTAGAAAAGACTCTTCCTATCATTTAAATCGGGACCAGATTAAAACTTATGATTTGTCTTCACGATGCCAACACAATTGTTTAAAAAGTGAAGATGTTGGTTAATTAGAAGTGCTTTGGGATAAGAACTGTTTGATCATATATTGATTGATTTTCCCCACTAAATTGATGCGGTTTTCTAGTTATGTCACTGAGTGTGCCCAACCTAGTCTACAGTCAGTAAATATCAGTTACAAAGGAGAATCCCCTTTTGAAAATCTTCTCCGTGGTATTTGAAGGGCATAGTGCAGAGTATATTATCTGGACAATAAATGACCAAAGCAATAGGCTACAGTCATTACACTGGGCAGATTCCTAAGCCCTTTGACCTCCATTGTTTGAGTTGACTCTTAATTTAACCATGGAACAAGGGGAGAGAGCACTTCGGGATTTCCATAGAGATAGTTGGCCACGCACAGAGCCGACTCATTGGAAAAGATCCTGATGCTGGGGGAGATTGAGGGCAGGCGGGGAAGGGGGCGACAGAGGATGAGGTGGCTGAATGGCATCACTGACTCAGTGGACATGAGTTTGAGCAGACTGTGGGAGATGGTGAAGAATAGGGAAGCCTGATGTGCTGGAGTCCAGGGGGTTGCGAAGAGTCAGACTGACTTTAACGACTGAACAACAGCAACAGCGCTCCAACCAAAGCAACTAAAAGAGGTATGGAGCACTTGAATGCACCAGGCTGTGCAGATTGCATAGTGAACCAAGGATCAAAAGTCTCTGCCTTCATAGAGCTTCCGCTGTAGAAGGGAGAAAGAGAGAGTAAATAAAATGATCAGAAATCTGCTATGAAGAAAAAGCAATCAAGGGAGCAGTTTATGTCAGAGAAGCACTGTTTTGGTCAACAGAGGCACAAGTTATTATCCCCATTTAACAAGAGCGAAAAAGGTTCTGAAAGAAATAACATACCTTTCCCTCAGGTGTCACACCTTGTCAGTTGCAGCACCAAGAAAGCCGTCTGAGTCTTCTGACTCAAAATCCCCTGCCCTCATGCCCCTTTTGGGGTCATCGTAAATCTGGTCATGGGACTTCGTGGTGGTCCGGTGGTTAAGACTCTGCACTCTTGGTGCAGGGGGCCGGCTTCAGTCCCTGGTCAGGAGGCTATATGATCCCGCATGCCACACCTCACGGCCCAAAAAAATCGAGTCTCGTCACCCTTTCTCTGCCTTTTCTCTGTCTTCTCCATCCTCCAGTCAAGACCCTGATACGCATCCTGCTCCACTTCTCAATTCTGCGAAGAAGGGAAATTCGACCTAGCTCTTCATTTGTTTTTGAAAGTTAAAAGCAACTTGACTTATGGGCTTTGCTTGGAAGTGCATGGTAAAACACAGAAGCATTAAGAAGTCTCATGAAGGTAAATATACTTCTGAATTCCACTGGAATGGCCCATATGTTTTGAGCAGTGTTCAGCTAAGTCCAGTGATTATACTTGTCCCTAGCTTTTCCAGGGAATTCTGTCATATTGAGATCAGACTTCTGTGTTGCTTTTGCAAGACATTAAAGACTCCGTATCTTTCATAGTAGCCCTCACTATAATTTTGTCCAGCCTAGGGAGTTTGTCAGATAATCAATCAATGCCTACCGAATAATTCCATTTTGTCCAGCACCTGTGTACCACAGTAACAAACCTTCACGTGGTTTCTATAACTCTTAATGACCCATCATTCTAAAAGCCTTCCTTTTTCCCCTGAGAACTACTATTTCAGCCACTTTTCCTACGGATTCACAATCAACAAATGGAGAGACATGTTTTTTTTAATTGACGTATAGTTGATTTTACCATATTGTGTTTCAGGCACATAACAAAATGATTTAGTGATATACACTCCGACTTTATATTTTGGGGCTCCAAAATCACTGCAGATGATGATTGAAGCCATGAAATTAAAAGACACTTACTCCTTGGAAGAAAAGTTATGACCGACCTAGATAGCATATTGAAAAGCAGAGACATTACTTTGCCAACTAAGGTCCGTCTAGTCAAGGCTATGGTTTTTCCAGTGGTCATGTATGGATGTGAGAGTTGGACTGTGAAGAAGGCTGAGTGCCGAAGAATTGATGCTTTTGAACTGTGGTGTTGGAGAAGACTCTTGAGAGTCCCTTGGACTGCAAGGAGATCCAACCAGTCCATTCTTTAGGAGATCAGCCCTGGGATTTCTTTGGAAGGAATGATGCTAAAGCTGAAACTCCAGTACGTTGGCCACCTCATGCAAACAGTTGACTCATTGGAAAAGACTTTGATGCTGGGAGGGATTGGGGGCAGGAGGAGAAGGGGACGACCGAGAATGAGATGACTGGATGGCATCATTGACTCGATGGATGGGAGTCTGAGTGAACTCTGGGAGTTGGTGATGGACAGGGAGGCCTGGCGTGCTGCGATTCATGGGGTTGCAAAGTGTCGTACACGACTGAGCGACTGAACTGAACTGATAGTCTTTTTTAAAATTCTTGCCACTATATTACAAGATATTGAATATAGTTCCCTGTTCTATACAGTAAACCTTTGTTTATTGAGAGAAATTCTTAAGTCTTTTTTTTAAATAGTAGTTCTGCCCCCCAGAGTGCGTCTCAAATGAATACTTGCAATTCTAGTGTTTGAAAGAAGGGAGAAAAGCAGCCTGGTCTATTTTATATCCAGTAAATGCAGTCTCATCATTTATAGGAAGATTTGTGAAATGTGGTGAGACTTACCAGGAAGGTGTACGCACCTGCTGCAAAGTCAATACTACTGACTGTGAGCGAAAGTTTGTTTCAGCTTCCCCTCTCTGCAGTGAGAAATAGCATCTCTTAGGATGGTTTAAGAGAAGAATATTTAAGAGAAGTTTTGTTTTTTTTTTCTCTAGTATGAACAATTTATATATGTGCCTATTTCCTATTCAAAAATCTACATTGATTAAAAGAAAGACTATTAGTAGCAAGTTAACCTTGAGATACAGAGATCTTTTTAAAAAATTGTCTAAAGTAGAAGCAAAGACAGCATTTGTTATAACAGAATTCAAATATAGTTAAAATTATATGTAGGACTTTCTTTGCAGTCTAGTGTTCAAGCCTTTGCCTTTCAGTCCAGGGGGTGTGGGTTCAATCCTTGGTCAGGGAGAAAATACTGCATGTCTTTTGGCCAAAATCTCAAAACATAAAACAGAAACAGTATTGTAACAAATTCAATAAAAAACTTCAAAAATACTTCAAAAAAGTTAAACTGTAGAGCTATCAGAAATTATAAATAATTTCCAATATGCAGATAAATGTGCACCAAAATTGCACTTGTTTATCACTTGCAGCTCAGAACCATTTTCTTAAAGAAACTATCTATCCATTTCCTAGGTCACCTCACAAAATGCCAAACCCATTATTTGTATTGAAAAATTAATTTTGTTGTATGTAGCAAGAAGAAATGTAATGACATCAAATAAATGTCTCCAGTCTCCTGAAAGTTCCCTGCCACGGGTATATGGTGACCATTTCATTTGGGCTAATAAAATAAATAGGAACACACTATGACCACATTCCTTCAGATAACAGAGCTGTGACCATCATGGAATAAAAAAAGTAAGCTAACACATTTCAGGGAACGATCTCGCTTTCTAGAATAGCGAGCCAAATCTAATCCTATTTAAATACATACACAGCAATACATGCTGGTTAGATTCTGTTCACAAGTTCAACATTCATAACTTTTAGGGATCACTATGAATCTGGTGATGACTGAAAACCTAAACATCTAAGAATAGATGCTTAAGTGTAAATCTCACAGATGAGAAGAGGATTAATGACTTTGTTGTTGTTTAGTTACTAAGTTGTGTCTGACTCTTTTGCAGTCCCATGGACTATAGCCCACCAAACTCCTCTGACCATGGGATTTCCCAGGCATGGGTTGCCATTTCTCTCTCCACAGTATCTTCCCAACCCAGGGATCAAAGTTGCATCTCCTGCATTGGCAGGTGGATTCTTTACTGCTGAGCCACAAGGGAAAGTCAGCTAATGACTTGCATAAGCACAAAAGGATAGATGTAATCACTATGTGGATTAAATTTTTACATGATCATGCTGTCTATAGGATTTAGAGAAAGCTATGGAGAAAACAAAGATAGAAGCAGGGAAAACAGAAGCTATGGGCTCTAAAGTGTCAACGTTCTTGATGGCAGTCCAAATGCTGGATTTTCTGATAAAGATGATCTAATCTTGGGTTTTAAACTTTAGCATACACCTTAATCACATAGAGTGCTTGTTAAAATAAGATTTCTGGGTCCTACTTCCAGAGTTTTTAACTTAGTAAAATTGAAGTAGGACCTGAGAATTTGTATTACTAGCAAATCCTCAAGTAATGCTGATGCTACTTAGTCCAGGGACTACACTTTAAGAACCACTGGTCCAGAGGATGCCTCTACCTCCTTCATTAATGCTAGAAATCAGGGCTGCCTGAAGGAAAGCTGGTTTTACATAGCACACAATGACAATTTTACTTTTTGTTTTTCAATTTGGATTCCTTTTATTTATTTTTCTTCTCTAGTTGTTGTAGCTAGGACTTACAAAACTATGTTAAAAACGTGATGGTAATAGATGCAGAGAATGAGAAATTAGAAGTTTTTAACAAATATTATAAAATATAAAAGAACCACCAAATAGAATTACAGAATACAATAACCAAAATGAAAAATACACTACAAGGACTCAATAGTAGACTAAATGAAGAGATGAACAGATCAGTGAGCTGGAAGACAATGTAATGGAAGTCACTGCTATCAAACAGAGAAAAACAAAAACAATGAAAAGGAGCGAGGACAGTTTAAAAAAATCTCTAGGACAATATCAAACATGCTAACATTCACATTACAGAAGTCCCAGAAAGAGAAAAGAGAAAGGGCCTGAGAAAATATTTGAAGATATAAGACCTGAAAACATCCTTAACCTGGGGAAGGAAACACTCACACAAGTACAAGAAACAGAGAGTCTCTCATACAGCATTAACCCGGAGAGGAATACACCATGATGCATTATAATCAAAGATAAAGAGAATATTAAAAATAACAAGAGAAAAGCAACAAATAGCCTACAAGGGAACTCCCATAAGACTATCAGTTGATTTCCATTAGAAACTCTGTGGGTCAGAAGGAAGTGGCATGATATGTACTTAAAGTGATAAAAGAGAAAAATCTACAACCAAGAATATTCTACCCAGCTAGGTCTCATTAAATTTGATGGCTGTAAAATCAAAAGATGTACAAATAAGCAAAAGCTAAAAGAATTCAGCACTACCAAACCAGCTTTGCAACAAATGCTAAAGGATCTTCTCAGGCAGAAGAAAAAGCCACAACTAGAAACAAGGAAATTATAAAATGGAAAAGCTCACCGATAAAGGCAACATACAATAAAGGTAGGAAATCATCCACAGACAAAGCTAATGGGGAGGTTAAAAGACAAAAAGATAAAATCGTTTGTATTCACAATAAGCAGCTAAGGGATACTCAAAACAATTAGATGGAAAATATAAAGCCAAAAACAGTAATTGTGAGATGAGGAGACTACAAATACAAGACATCTAAAATACATTTGAAATTAAGAGATCAGCGACTTAAAACAAACATGAATAAATATAGATTCCTATACAAAAATCTCATATAACCACAAACAAAAATCTGTAATAGATATATGAAAAAGGAACCCAAACATAGTACTAAATTTAGTCATCACATCACAAGAGAGGAGAACAAAAGAAGAAAGGGGGAAAAAACCCTACAAAAACAAATCCAAAACAATTAACAAAATGACCATAGGACAGACATAACCATTATTACCTTAAATGTAAATGGACGAAATACTCCAACCAAAAGACAAAGACTGAATGAATGCAAAAACAAGACCCATAGATTTGCTGCCTATGAGAGACTCAGTTCAGATCTAGAGACACATACAGACTGAAAGCAAGGGGATGGAAAAGGTATTCCACACAAATGGAAATAAAAATAAAGCCATAACTGAAATATTTATATCAGACAAAATAGACTTTAAAGTCTGTTACAAAAGACAAACACTACACAATGGTGCAAAGACCAATCCAAGAAGACAATATAACAGTTGTACATATGTACTCACCCAACATAGGAGCATCTCAATATATAAGGCAAGTGTTACAGACATAAAAGGATTTTGTGTTATTATTTAGTAAATTAAGTTTACTTTGAAGGCTTTTCAATTTGTATTCATAAACAAATGCAAAGAATGAAACAGAAATCCAGATACAATTATACTTTAACTTTGTCTATTTCTATAAAAATATCCAGAAACATAGCAAAGTTCCACATATAGTCCTAAGCACACTCAGTTGAGAAGGAAAACCCAATTGCAATTTGCTTCAGTACTGGAATTCAGGAATGATTAATGTAATTCTTTGATTTCCTAACTATCCCACATTAGCTCAATTATATATTATTTAGCTATGGAAACAGCAGTACAATGTATATATTCAAACTCTCATGTACACACAAATATTGTAACGACTTATTAACACATTAATATTCTGTCATATATGTTCTGCTACTGCTAAATCACTTCAGTCGTGTCCGACTCTGTGTGACCCCATGGACGGCAGCCCACCAAGCTCCCCCGTCCCTGGGATTCTCTAGGCAAGAACACTGGAGTGGGTTGCCATTTCCTTTTCCATTGCGTGAAAGTGAAGTCACTTAATTGCATTCGACTCACCCATAAATTTGTACATTTGTAAAGGCAAAAAGAAGGGAAGTTAACTTGTTGATGACATGGGTCTAAAAACCCCTTACCAACATTTTTATTCCTTTACTCTCTTCATATTTACTTTATATCAACATTTATATTTTATTTTTACTTATTTTTTACATAATCATTGTTTAAGACTGTGAATCAGATAAGCCCTCAAGCTGTGTCATTCTCATTTATGAACACACCTTACAATATAGGAACATGTGCATGCACTTCCAAGCCAAAATTTAATGAAATGGAATAATGGC
>SJYC01122259.1:0-34649 GCA_006408675.1 Madoqua kirkii | reverse complement strand
GGGGGGGTGCGGGGGGAGTGGAGGAGGTACTCTGGGCAGTGTTTTCTATTTAAAAACCATACTCCCTGGTGCCAGGAGAGAGGTATAATTTTTTCCTAGCTCCATGAGAGAGAGAAATATTTGCCCTAAGATAGCTTTAGGAAAAACCACAGGTTTAAACTTCCCCCGTGTCTCTTTGTACCCATCTCAGGTCCTTAGGAAGCAGCCAGGCTGAAGCCTTGTGTGGAGGGCCCTGGGGCCACAGGGCAGGGGGCCACTGCTTCCAGGAATGGGGAGAAGCACACAAGGCAGGAAAAAAAAGAAGTCACCTGGTGGGCCCTTTGGCTCATAAGGTCTGGGAAAGATCTTGAACCTTGGGAGCTAACAGTATACCTTGTGGGCTTCCCAGGTGGCACTAGTAGTAAAGAACCCACGTGCCAGTGCAGGAGATAAAAGAGACAGGTTCGATCCCTGGGTCGGGAAGATCCCCTGGAGGAGGGTGCAGCAACCCACTCCAGTGTGAGAATTCTGTGAACAGAGGAGTCTGGTGGGCTACAGTCCATAGAGTCACGAAGAGTTGGACACGGCTGAAGTGACTGAGCGTGTGCCCACACAGTGAACATTGGGTCATTATAATTGTGTTCCTAATAACAGACTCTAGGGAGCCCAGGGTCTGGGTGGCCAGGAGATTCTGTTCACCTTGAACTGGCCTTGGAAGAGAAAAGCTCAAGCTCAGGCAGGCATTTGAAACCCACATCAGAGGTGGGAGAATTTGGAACTGGTTTTAGAATACTTCATGGGCAGCTCTTTTCATTCCCAGATGGGCTTTGCCTGTGATGGTGCTAGGATTTCTAGACTGCTTGGAAGGCCGATGTGAACCAAATGCACAGAGTCATTTGGCCGAGGGCCTGAGTCGTTCCTCTTGCTGCATTGCTGTGATAAAAGGATATAAAGAGACATCAGACAGAAGCTTAAACGTGTTCCCAGAGAGTTATTCTGGCCCAGGGAATAGTGAATTGACTTCCAGATCTCACCTGTCGTCGATTTGAGAACCCAGGATGAAAGTAGTCATGAAATGTGGAGGTCTTTTTGCTGGTGCTGAAAATAGGATGACATTTTTTTCTTTTGAAATGAACGTCATAGTCAAAATGGACTGTTGTCTTTGGCGGTCTTGCTGTTGTTTCTTTTGGTGCTGAGGGTTGTCTTTTTCAGTATTTGTATAACTTCATTTATCTTTGCAGAAACCTGCTCCCCCCAAACCTGAACCTAAACCAAGAAAAACATCTGCTAAGGTAAGAGGTGCTCCCTCCCCCGCTTTGGCTTTTTCAACAGTGAATGGATTATAATTCCATGTCCCAGAGTCATCCAAGGAAAGATCACATTTAATGATTCAGGCTCAGTGCCTGGACCAGAAAACTCACCCGAGCTGGAGACAGGCTTTCTCAAAAAGCAGAGAGCACAGTTTTTACACTTTCCTGGGAGTCTGTTTTCCGTTTGGTCCATGCAGCAAAGGAAGTCAGAGCATATGCTGCTCTGAGGAGCCTCGCGTCCAAGGTGGAGTTGGGTAGCTGCCTCCTGAGACACCCAGTTCAGATGGTTCTCGGGAACAGTGAGCCTGGGCCTGCTGCCAACAGCTGGTGGAGGACTTGTGGGGGCTTCTGGCTTCCTAGAACTGGTCTTAGGAGGCCAGTCTGCTGACTAATAATTGCTGTGCAGGTAAGTGTAGGTGAAAGGTGCTGAGTCGTGTCTGATTCTTTGTGACCCCATGGACTGTACAGTCCATGGAATTCTTCAGCCCAGAATAATGGAGTGGGTAGGGTAGCCTTTCCCTTCTCTAGGGGATCTTCCCAACCCAGGGATCGACCCCAGGCCTCCTGCATTGCAGGTGGATTCTTTACCAGCTATGCCACCAGGGAAGCAGAAGACCTGGGTTTGATCCCTGGGTCAGGAAGATCCCCTGGAGAAGGAAATGGCAGCCCACTAGAGTATTCTTGCCTGGAGAATCCCATGGACAGAGGAGCCTGGCAGGCAACACCCCACGGGGTCATATAGAGTCGGACATGACTGAGCAGCTAACACACACAGTAATAACAGCACACAGCAAATAATGAATACAAGCAAACAGTTACACAGCCCTTGTCCTATGTGCGTGTATGGTCAGCCGCTTCAGTCATGTCCAACTCTTTGTAACTCCATGAACCGGAGCCTGCCAGTCTCCTCTGTCCATGGGGATTCTCCAGGCAAGAATACTGGAGTGGGCTGCCATTTCCTTCTCCAAGGGATCCTCCCGACCCAGGGATTGAATCCATATTCTCCTCCTGCTCCTGCATTGCAGGCAGATTCTTCACCTGCTAAGCCACCTGGAAAACCTCTTGTCCTATGTCAGACCCTCATCCTATGCATGGGCCTCCCTGGTGGCTCAGTGGGTAAAGAATCCACCTGCAATGCAAGAGGCCTGGGTTCAATCCCTGGGTTGGGAAGATCCCAAGAAGGGAAAGGCTACCCACTCCAGTATTCTGGACTAGAGAATTCCATAGACTGTGTAGTCCATGGGGTCACAAAGAGTCAGACATGACTGAGTGCCTTTCACTTTCATCTTATGGATAGACACTCAAATCAGTCGTACTAAGGTAGGGGTACATATTCTGTTTGGCAGATGAAGAAATTGCAGTGCAGAATTATCAGGGGTAGGAAGTTTACCCCCAAATGGCCTTTCTTTACTTTGCCCTTCAGAGCGTCATCCCTTGTTGTGTGTGCATTGTTTGAAATGATGTTTATTGAGGTGTGAAAAAGCGATTGTGAAGTGGAACTCATTACTGTGGCTTTGGTCTTTTGGGGGGGAGCTGGGAATCCACACCTCATGGCCTGTGGGATCTGGAATCTTAGTTCCCAAACAAGGGATGGACCCTGGGCCCCCTGCTTTGGGAGCGCATTAGAGTCTGAACCACTGGCCCACCAGGGCAGTCCCAGCTTAGTCTTAAAATCAGGAATTTTTCTTCCTCTGGGCCTTCCTTCTCAGGGGCTCTCCCAGCTTTTAGCCCCAGGTCCTCACGTGCAGCGTTTCCTCTCGCTGGGTCTGCCCTGACTTCACTGTGTCCCCCTGCAGCTGCTCTCCCCACGCCAGGACCGCTTCTCACTGTATCAAGAGAGGATGCTCACCAGACACAGACTTGAGGAGAGGTCAAAGTCCAGTGGACTTCCTGGGTTGCCTGTTACAGTTTCACGGGAGCCTCCACGTAACCCACTTGAAGCTCAGCAGAACCGGGTTCCCTTCGTCCCCTGAGAGCCACCCTGTCACCCTTGTTTGTGCTTCCTCTTGTGTTTGGATGGAGGCTGGCTGAGTTTACACAACCTCCCACCCTGTCTCACATACTCTGTCTCCCTGTGCTTTGATCCTCTGTTAGAAAGAACCGGCAGCAAAGGTTAGCAAAGGTGTTAAAGGGAAGAAGGAGGAGAAGCAGGAAGCTGGAAAGGAAGGTACCGCAGCACCGTCTGAAAATGGTGACACTAAAACTGAAGAGGTACTTTCCCCAAACACCTCCCGCTGATTGAGTCAGTGTCTTTTGAAAGCAGTTGCTGGATCCTTCAGCCAGTGACCGCACGTTCATAATGTCTCCCTATTGCCCGTAATGTGCTTGCAGATCTACATCTCTCGCTCAACTGTTAGTGTCTCAGCCTCCAGAGGTACCCCACCCAGCACACTGTCAGTAAAGGGGCAGATTGAAACAGTGAGAGTTAAGGGTACAGTAGACAATTCTGCACGTTTGCAGTGACTAGCCTCAGATAGTAGTGTGGTGTTCTTTTTCTTTAATCGTGAACCGTGGGAGCCCCGCAGGCAAAGCTTTTGTGGTCGTTTGCAAAGCAGAAAGCAACAACTGCAGCCAAGTGTTTGTGTCATATACCCCTGCCTTGTCTGTTTTTACACCCAGAGTTGAACTCGGTTTTGCAGTAGAGCCGCTAAAAGCAGATGTTCCAACTGTGCACGTTGCTCGGGTGGAGTCGTCTTTGGCTCCTGGTAGTTTTAATAGTAACTCTGTCTTTTTTGTCTTCCTTTCTTTTTTCACAGGCACAGAAAACTGAATCTGTAGCTAACGAGGGAGAATGAATGGTCATGAAAATTGGGGTTGATTTTATGTACCTCTTGGGACAACTTTTAAAAGCTATTTTTACCGAGTATTTTGTAAATGCTAATTTTTTAGGACTCTACTAGTTGGCATACAAAAATATATAAGGGTGGACATTTTACCTTCTCATAGTCTTGCTTTTTGGAAATTTCCATCATCCTTGAGTGAAATAAAGACCAGTTTAATATTGGAAGCTGTCTGTAAAATTGATTTCAGTATTGCCTGCACTCGCTTTAAAAATTCAGTCCTGTGCATACTGTGGTGCTTTTACTGTGTGTATGCATTTTTTCATGCCGTTTTTCTAGAGCAATAATCAGTGGTGCTTTTGTACCTAGGTTTTATGTGATTTTAATGAAACATGGATAGTTGTGGCCACCTGCTGATTATTTGTGGTTTAAAATAAAAGGTTTTCCTGCCTGCAAAATACCTGCCTTAGTAGTGTCTTTGCTAAATTTAGGCATTGTTTCATTTTCTTGTTGCAGAAGATGGAAAGAATTCGTCTGTCCCATGATGGTCCCTCTAATAATTCATATAGGGTGGTTTCTTAATTTTCTGGCCTTCTCGTATTTTAATAGAATCATCTATGAATGCCAGTGTAGAATTATTTCTCATATCCTTAGTACCAGAAGTGGCCACCAATAGTCAACCGTATAATACTGAATGCAACATAATTTTGTTGAAATCCTTATAAATAGAATGGCATTCTGCTAAATCAGAACTAGTGAAAAACCATAAACTCAGTCTCATCCTTGAAAATGTTCCCCCTTTCAAAATAATACTAAGTCATGCTGTGTTGTGCTAAGTCGCTTCAGTCGTGTCCGACTCTGTGACCCTAGAAACAGTAGCCCACTGTGCTCTTCTGTCCCTGTGGATCTCCAGGTGAGAACACCGGAATGGGTTGTCATTTTCTGCTCCAGGAGATCATTCTAACAACCCAGGAATGGAACCCACATCACTTAGATATCCTGCATTGACAGGCAGGCTCTTTACCACTAGTGCCACCTGGGAAGCCAATACTAAGTTACATTCTTATTAAAATACTTTCCCATTAGTTGAGAAATTCACAGTTTTGGGTGCTCTTTACCCAAGTGACCACTTTTGGGAAAGGAGTTGAACGTGACCTTTTGAATAGCATCCGTCTTAGTCTGTTCAAGCTGCTGTAACAAAATACCACTGACTGGGTGGCTTATAAACAGCAGAAATTTCTTTCTCACAGTTCTGGAGGCTGGAAGTCAGATCAAGTGCCAGCAGGATCGAGTGAGGCCCCCCGCTCAGATCTGAGACTTCTCACTGTGTCCACACATGGGGCAAGGGGCTGGGGATCTCTCTTTTATAAGCACTGATGCCATTCATAGGGGCTCCAGCCTCATGAATTAAGCCTCACCTCCTACTACCGGCATCTTTGAGAGTTGGAACTTGAGCATAGGAACTTTGGGAGGACACAAGCATCAGGCCATATCAATGTCTTTTTGTTTCTGGAAAGGCAGAGGGGCAGAAGAGCTATTTTCTAAATGCAAATTTGTTTGTTTGTTTGCATTCCTGAGAAGTTGGGTAACTGCATGAACACCCCCAGAAAAGCTGAAATCTGCGGATTCCTCTTGGATGAAGAAATGGAGAATAGTTATGGCCTGTGCTGCTCTGGGACTCTTGCACAAAGGCTGTTGTTCCTAGGGCCTTCCACGCTTTTCTCTTATCAACAAAAACAAGCTCCCTCCTCCAAGGTATAATTTCAGGACTCAGAATTTACACCTGTGTCATTGTCCCAAGTCTGGCATTAATCTCCTGCCTGTAGGAGCTGTATTATATGGAGGATAATCTCATGTATAGTTTCTTTGGTTTCTGACTATGAAATGTACCTTGACTGATGAGTGTTAGATATGCCAAGAACTTTTACCCAAAGGAAAATATGATCACTTGACAAAAATATTTTCATCATGCAGTTAATACACAGTTGAAGTGCATTTCTGGCTAGCTTCCAGTTCCAAAGTGAAGTAGAAACTTCATAGGTTTACATTTAATTTCTAAAGTGCTGCTGGTGATCTTTCTTTAAAAAAAAGATTACAAAGATAGACAAAGTCAGACTCCTCCTTTTTCCCCTTCATATCTCCCAGAGATAATCACTGCCCCATCATTTTCTCTATTTTACTCTGTATATGTGCATATATAAGCACTTGTGTGCACATGTGTACATATGTGCATATAATTTTAAAAGAAGGAATCATGCATTCTATTTTGAATTTAATTCAACCAATAAATTGTATTGGGTATAAAGATTATCTCTAATAGTGCAGTACCGCCAGTAGTACTGCAGTAAACATTCTTGTACACAAAGTTTTGCCTGCTTACATATTTCAACTCAATTTCCTAAAAGTGGAATGTCTGAATCAAAGGGAATATACATTCGATGTTATCGCTATTGCCGAAAGCAATGGTCCCTATCCACTTCCATCAACAGGGTATAAATGCCACTTCTTCCTGCATTTGTCAACACCCTTATTTTAGTCTCATAAATGAAAAATACGCTGTACTGTTTGAATTTTTAAATTTATTACCAGTAACACTGAGCTTTTCATGTTTAGTGTCCCTTTAATTTCTTCTATGAATTGGGATGTTTTTCTCTTGGGGAATCTGTGTGTTTTACATCCTTATTTGCCATGGCCACTGCTGTCATTACTTTTTATTCAAACACACAAAGATCAGGGGTCTGTAGGCCGCTGGTTTACGTCTCTTAAAGTTATGGGTATTATTCCACGTTGACAAAGCAAGGGAATACTGTAGAGCAGACAGCTACCAAAATAACACAGGAAGCCCGCATTGCTCCCCAAGAACTTGACCAAAGGATGTGCTGCCAAGGGTATGAGCGCACTGCCAGCAAACGCAGCGAAGGTTTGGGAATCCCGTCCACTGCCACATTGCCTACCCCTTCAGTGAATGTACACAGTTAGGAAAATATGTGTTGTCCAAAATACTTGTCTGCTTGTGTTCTGCTCTGCTGTGCTCAGTTGTGTCCAGCTCTTTGCGACCCCGTGAACTCTCACCAGCCTCCCCTGTCCATGGGATTTCCCAGGAAAGAATACTGGAGTGGGTCACCAGTTCCTGCTCCAGGGAAAATGGCAACCCATTGTCCCAGGCAAGAGTACTGGAGTGGGTTGCTGTTTCCTGATCAAGGTATTGAACCTCTGTCTCTTGCATCTCCTGCATTGGCAGGCGGATTCTTTACCACTGAACCACCTGGAAAGCCCACTTGTCTGCCTAACCTCCTGGAAAGTCATAACTCTTCGGATCTACAGTGACTTGGAGTCAAATGGCATGGCCTTACGGTTGAGCAGTGCGCTGCTTGTCCAGTCGTAAGTGGTAGTCCTAAAATTCTCCCCGAGGCCGGCCCATGGATTGTGGTGGAATAAGAGTGGGCTTTGAGAAGCAAGTGGCTCTGTAATTCTCAGTTTTATGTTCTGTGAAAAGATCATGTGAACTGAAAAGATACATCGGATACATCAGCCTGACAGTAGGTGAACTGTTGTATAACATCTTTGGTGGACATTAAAATGATTAAGAAGTTTGAAACAGGTTTATGAAACGAAAGTTTTTTTCCCTTCTCCCCAAATTTTAGGAAATGTTTTTCTCAGCTAGAGGTACAAATGCTGTCCTTCAGGTTTCCAATCTCAGCAGATATAAGGAGGCCATCTCAATTTTTAGCTGTCACCTATGCTAATGTATCTCTTTGAATGCCTCTTTCTTAATTGTGAGCTCTGAACTTTTATTATTTTCTATTATTTTATCCAGAACACTGATATAAAATATCTTGCAATAATTATAATGATTAAGATAATTATAAGTAGCCACAATTTATTTACTACCCTGTAATCACTTTTCAGAAATTAATTTAGGAGAAAATTTGTCAATTCTTAAATATATTAATATGATGCTCCAATGCCTCAGTAAAAATGAGCCTTTTTTTCCAGTGCCAAGTAGAGGTTCAGGCTCTTAAAACTGCAAAGGGAATTTGGGATTATACATCTCTCCCTTGTATGAGAAGAGAAAGTGAAAGCCGATTTTAGGATTATCAGTAAGCTTCGTGACCTTGGTTAGGCAGCAGTTTCTTAACTATGAGATCCAAAGCACAGCAACCAAATAAAAAACTAGATAAACTGTACATCAAAATTTTAAATGTCAAGAAAGTAAAGGTACAATCTACAGAATGGGTGAATATTTTTACAAATACTATATCTGATAAGGACCTATTATCTAGAACATAAAAATTTTAAACCCAACAGTAAACAATTTTAAAATTTTAAATGGGCAAAGGATTTGAATAGACACTTCAGCTTGTATCAATAGCCAATATTTAAATGAATGTGCAAAATAGGGAAATGCAAATCAAACTCATAAGGAGACAATACAGTCACTAGGATAACTTTTAAAAAATTGAAAATAAGTGTTGGAGAGCACTTGGTGAAACTGAAGCCTTCATTTGTTGCTGGTGGGAACATGAAATGGTGCAGCATCTTTGGGGAACAGTTTGGAAGCTCCTCATAAAAGGAAAGAGTTACCAAATGACCCAGGAGTTCTATATATACCCAAGAAAACTGAAAGCATATTCACCCAAAACCTGATGCATGAATTGTTTATATCAGTATTTTTATTTTCCCCATAGTGGAAGCAGTGTAGATGTCCATTCACTGATGAATGAATGAACAAAATGTGCCTCGTGGTGGAATATTATTCAACCATATAAAAGGATGAAGTTCTGATAAATACTGTCACAAGGATGAACCTTGAAACATCCTGCTCAGTGAAAGAAGGCTGTCACACAAAAAAATTATATGATTTCATGCATGTAAAATGTCCAAAACTGACAAATTTATAATGACAGAAAATAGACTCATGGTAGGTAGTGGAAGAGGAGAGTGGGAACTGACTGATAGTGGAACAGTTTCCTTTGGGGGAGATAATGAAACGGTTCTGGAATTTAAAAATGGTTGTGCATCCTTGTAACTATACTAAAATCCACTGACTGTACACCATTAAAAATGACATTTCTGAGGCTACTAAAAGCACAGGACTTCAGGACGTCACCATTGCTAACCTATGTTAAGCCAGCCGGGTCTTTTAACTTCTGCTTCTCATCCCTAAAATAGAATATCTGTCCAACAAAGCTGTTAGTGGTGAATAAGGTAGTTACTATGAAATCACGTAATGCCGTGCCTAAAATGCAGTGGATTTTCCATAAATGCCAACTGAATGGAAATGGGATGAATATGAATGGACCTTGTAGGTGTGGGCTGGTGCATAAATCAGGTATGTCTGTCATAGGTGGTCAGTCTTGCTGTGCAAAAGGAAAAACTATGCTTCATATCAAAGGCAGTATAATATAGTGGTTAAACTTGTAAACTCTGAAACCAGACTCCCTAGGTTCAAATTCTGTCTTTATTTCTTACTCTCCATATAACCTTGGACGGGTTACTTAGTCTCTCTATACTCTGCATATCTTAGAGTTCCTGTCTATAAATGAGAATAAAAATAGTACACTTGATTGGGTGTTAAAAGTGTGAAATGATATAAGTGTTCAGGAAGTATTATGAGTCAAACCATGCAGCAAGTGAGATGTTAGTTCCTGGGGTTCAGTGACCATTGTCTCTTTCACCTTTGTGACATATGGTAAAGGCAGAGTAAATACTTGTTGAATTTAGTGTGGTCTTCAATAAACGAGAACCAAGTTCAGGATTTTATCACCGCTCTGTGTGTCTCCAAATTAAGCTAATTGGACAATGTAACCCAAACATATGAACCACAATTCAGGCTCATATTCCTTGGAGTTAGTGCAAAAATTAAATCATCTTTATTTTGTGTGAAAGTCGCTCAGTCGTGACCCCATGGACTATACAGGCCACGGAATTCTCCAGGCCAGAATACTGGAGTAGGTAGCCTTTCCCTTCTCCAGGAGATCTTCCCAACCCAAGAATCAAACCCAGGTCTCCAACATTGCAGATGGATCCTTTACCAGTTGAGCCACCAGGGAAGCCCAAGAATACTGGAGTAGGTAGCCTTTCCCTTTTCCAAGAGATCTTCCCAACCCAAGGATCAAACCCAGGTCTCCGACATTGCAGGTGGATCGTTTCCCAGTTGAGCCACCAGGGAAGCCCAAGAATACTGGAGTGGGTAGCCTATCTCTTCTCCAGCAGATCTTCCCGACCCAGGAATTGAACTGGGGTCTCCTGAGTTGCATGCGGGTTGTTTGTATTTAAACTAAAGCCTTTTAAAATCCAGTTTGGGGCTTCCCAGGTGATGCTAATGGTAAAGAACCTGTCTGCCAATGCAGGAGACATAGGAGACGTGGGTTCAATCTTTGGGTTGGGGAGATCCCCTGGAGGAGGGCATGGCAACCCACTCCAGTGTTCTTGCCTGGAGAATCCCATGGACAGAGGAGCCTGGCAGGCTACAGTCCATGTGGTTGCAAAGAGTCAAGTCAGACACAACTGAAGCAACTTAGTGTGCACGCACACAGGCACATCATAACTTGAGGAACATCTTTTTTGTTGTGGTACTATTCTTGGGACAATACTAGTTTGACCTGTGTGCTCACATTTTGTTTTTTAATTTAGACCCTACTTCACTTTTCTACAAAAATTATACCATGTTCATTCTGTGTATCTTTCTTTCTAGATTAAAAATTGCTTAACAATTGAACAGAAAATATTCACATAGAGATAAATACACCTAGACCTAGGTTGCAGAGAAGGCAATGGCAACTCACTCCAGTGTTTGCCTGGAGAATCCCAAGGGTGGGGGAGGCTGGTGGGCTGCTGTCTATGGGGTCGCACAGAGTTGGGCACGACTGAAGCGACTTAGCAGCAGCAGCAGCAGACCTAGGTTGATGGGTCTCATTGAGTTGCTTGAAGCCAGGTTATAAACTCTAAAGGTGGGAAGAACCCCTGAGATCATCTTACTCCCTTCCAAGGAGGTTTAAATCCGGTTTACAACATGACAAAGAGTTTCTTAGACTTTTGAGTTCCTTCAGTCTTGACATTATCACTCAAACAGCTCTGTTACAAAGTACTTTCTTATTGTTGAGCTAAGAACTATATCCTTGTGGGTACCTGCTCAGTCGCTTCAGTGGTATCTGACTCTTTGCAATACTTTGGATTGTAGCCCGCCAGGCTCCTCTGTCCGTGGGATTCTCTAGGCAAAAACACTGGAGTGAGTCGCCATGCCCTTCTCCAGGGGATCTTCCTGACCCAAAGATGGAACCCACCTCCTTTAAGTCTCCTGCATTGCAGGCAGATTCTTTACCCACTGAGCCACCTGCCCTGTCCTTGTACCTGCCAACTATTGATGTCAGGTCTCTGAAGATACCTGTTACATCTCTCTGGAAACACTTTGGCTTCTCAAACTCTTCTATAAAGATAGGAGGAAAGATCTCTTTTTAAGATATAATGTACTTAAATTAGTCTCATAAATTCACACTGAGAAATGAGAGCAGAACATTTTTAAAACAATCACATTAGGCCTAACTGTATGAAATGCCTATCCTATTTTCTCTTTGGACCTTCAGAAATAGGGATTTCACATGATTCAACTGACCCTTTTCCTCAGTCTTTCTCCTTTGTGGAAATTTGATTTAGTGTGTCTTCTGTGAATAAGTATGTTTTCAGGACAAAGGACATATCAGGGTTGCACCAAAGTCTGTCTTCCACATTCATCTGTTCATCAAAAACATACTGAACATCTAAACGCTGGGCATTTTGCAAGGTATTAGAGATGCAGTATTGAGAAGGTCATTGTCCTGCTGTTACGGAGCTCAGAGTTTAGTGGGGGAGCTAACATTATTAGTTTCTTAGTAACACAAATGTGTATTTATAAAAGCCATTACTGAATCCTAACCTTTTCCACCATAAAACGTTCATATAATTACTCTAATGGATTTCATTTTGAGAACAGATTTTAGTCACAAACAAACATACATAAAACTAAGTAAGTTAATTTACTGAATAGCACTTTAAAATATTATTTACCTGGTTGCTATAGAGTGCCTGTGAAAAATAACTCCTTGGACTTGGAATAAATGTTTAGCTATGTTTCCAGGAAATAATTGATCTTGAATAATACTTCTTGTGGCTCTTCCACTGATGTCTTTTTGGGCTGGAAGACTCCAGCCCGTTGCACCCAACAACCTGTGGAACTGGAGTGATTTGAAAGGCAAAACGGAATTTGGGGAGAATAGAGGATGGGAGGAAGGAAACAGGCGGAACTGACCTGTACGGGTACCTTTATTTTTAGAGCCAAGTCTCCTTTGACTTCCAAAAGAATTGCTTTTTTACTTGTGAAATTTTTAAGGTCTTTTCATAGTAGCATCTAAATCAAGATAAGATAAATTTTTATAGTATTCATTCATTCTTTTTGGTTGAGTTCAGCTTGAATAATTGGTAATGAAGAGTGCTCTTAAAAACTGGCTTACTTAACATATACAAGCCCCCAAGAACTACATAACCACAGGTGCTGAGCTGCTTCTGTGTTCTGAGCACTTTGCTGAAGAACTGATAACAACCCAGGAAGAGATGTAATTTGGGGCTTCGTTTTTACGAGTCCAGACAGACCTTTAGCCATATACACTTCTAGGTTGTTTGTTTTTTGGTTTTTTTTTTTACAGTGAGTTGAATAATGATTAACCAAATTGTATAAAATCTTCAGTTGATCAGTAGCTGTTGAGTAGCTACAATGTCCCTATGACAGAAAGAAATAATCGGACACTTGACTGATCTTTGCAGTCACAATGCGTTGCTTCGGACTTTTGCATTCTTAGAGCACCTTCTTGACCTGTATTTCATACTGATTCCATTCTGTCTGATACTATAATACCATAAAAGACTCTATGGTAAAAAAGCAATCATTATGTATGTGTGCAGTTCAGTCTAAAAAAGACTAGGAGACCAGAGCGGGGAACCATTTTGAGTAGCTGTGGAAGGATTATGGTGTATTATGCACATATGCTCCTGATGTTTGAGAAGGTCTGGGTGAGTCTTGAGAGTAGCAGGAGAACTTGTCAGATGGGAAGCAGCGTTTATAAGGACTGGAGGGAAGCACGCGGAGTCACATCTGGAGGAGGCTCATCTCCTAAAACCCTGTTTTGGGTACCTGAGTGAAAATAGACTCCCTGTTTCCTGCTTCCATTTTTTTCTGCAAAATGATAGATTGGGTTTGATTAATGGCTTTTAAAATCATTTTTCAAAGTAGTGTATGCTAAGTCGCTTCAGTTATGTCTGACTCTTTGCAGCCGCAGGGACTGTAGCCTGCCAGGCTCCTTTGTTCATGGAATTCTGCAGGCAAGAATGCTGGAGTGGGTTGCCATGCCCTGAACTAGAGGATCTTCCCGACACAGGGGTCTGCATCTCCTAAGGATGCTCCCTTGCAGGTGGATTCTTTACCACGGAGCCACCAGGGAGCAAGCAGTAGGATACCGGTAATTCTTTGGGGATGGTGGTGAGGGAGGTGGACCCAGCCCCGAGGCCGCCACCTCACCTCTTTGGGCAGCTCCTAAGGCTCATTGGGTGAGCTCACAGGACACGATTTGAAGACAGATGAGCCAGGGGAATCCTAAAGGCCTGAGGGACAGTTTGACTCCTCCTGGCTATCAGTGTGCACAGAGCTGCAGGAAAAGGAAAAATACCGTGACTGGAGGAGAGGGTTGCTGGTGGCAAACAGAAGTGGAGCTGGGCCTGGCACACAGTAGGCACTAAGGAAACGACATGTCAGTGTCTGTGGGAATGTCCTGTCATAGGCTGGGAATGTGCTGTCCACACGGTCAGAGAGGCCTTGAATTGTGGTCACCAGTAGCTTAGCTTTGAAACATGGAGCCACCCTAGATTCTTCCATGGGGTACTGACAAAGTGAACATGGTAGGCAGGGAGAAGGAGCCCAGAAATGAACTGGATTCCTCACGTAACTCCTATTCTCCTTTAATTAGAATATAGTCTGGATATGGCATACTATAGTTAGTTTTCTAAGGTAAAATATAGTATTGTAGTTATTCTTAGGAAATGTGTGGTGTGCTGCTGTTTTTTTTTGTTTGTTTTTTAGGGATGAAAGCATGTGAGAGCTGCAGCTTATTTTCAAACAATTCAGATCTAGAAATAACACCCATATCTACATCTGAATTGTTTGAAAATAAGTAGTGTATATAGTATATATAGTGTATATAGTATATATATGGGGCTTCCCAGGTGGCACTAGTGGTAAAAAATCTGCCTGCCAATGCCGGAGACCTAAGAAACCATTTCAATCCCTGGGTCAGAAAGATCCCCTGGAGTGGAAAGTGGCAGAGGAGGAGGACAGAGGAGCCCAGAAGGCTGCAGTCCATGAGGCTGTGAAGAGTCAGACACAACTGAGCACATAGTATACATATGATGTATATATTATATATATGGTGCATATATTATACATATAATGTTTATGTACACATAATATATATATATAATATATAGGAATATATAATGCATGTATATACAATGTGTATTATATGTATTCACCCATTCGTACACATATATTTATCTACATGGATACTACAAATACGGCAAAATGTTAATTGCTGGATCCAGGGTGGGAATATAGGTACTCCTTACAGTGCAATATAATCATACCTATTAGGACAGTACTTAGTCTGTGCCAGTAAAGAATCTGGCCTATCTGTCTAGCTTCTGAGGGGTAACCTTTAAACCTTTGGAATTCTGCAGTTGATACGAGTGTCTTTGATATTCAGGGTGAGCCCCTGGGCCACGTGGTTTCAATCCAATTTGGGGGTGGGAAGAATGGAAACCAAGTTCAGCCACAAGGGCAATCAATCATCAAGCATGCCTCTATAATGAAACCCCAGTGAAACCTCTGCACATCAAAGCCCTGGTGGAGAGCCCAGGCCTGGAGTCCTCCCTGTGGATTGTCAAGCAGCAGTAAACCCTCCTGAGGACAATGAAAGCTTTGCCTTTGGAACCCCCCTAGGCTCTTCCCTATGTGGCTCTTCCTTTAGCAGGTTCTAATGTGTGTCCTTTAGCATAAACTATAACCATGAGTGTAATTGCCTTCAGTGAGCTCGGTGAGTCCTCTCAGGTTTGTCCCATTATCAGATCTGGGGGTGGCTTTGAGAACTCCCAAATTTGCAGTGTTCAGAGGTGAGGTTGGGGTCAGAAGGCAGGATTGTCTTGGGGACTCTGTCCTTAGACTCTGCGGTTTGGCTACCTAGGGCTCAGGCCTTCTACGTTATACTTGCGTATAAATATTTAATAGCCCTAACATGAACATTAATGAGTTGTGATGGGGCCTTCTATTTGCCTGTCTTACAGATTAGAAAAATTTAGAAACAGATAACTCCCTTGCCCAAGGTTATACAGTGAGTAAATTGTGGAACTAGCATTTAACCCTTGCCAGGCTGCACCAGAGCTTGTACCTCTTGCTAATAAGGAAGCAAGCTCATCTTAGGGAAATAAGTGAATAGAATTCCAGAGTATGTAGGTCCAGGTTAGATCCTGTCTCCTCCATTCTCTAACTATAGTTCTGTACAATAATAATGGATCTTCAGGATAAAGACCCTAAGGCATAATAAGACAGCAAGCCCTGAAAGAAAGATTCAGTGATGTTTAGTACTAAAAACATTTTGTTTGCTAAGGTCATTAACTGGACTAATTAATTTTGTAAAGAAGTCCAAGAGTTCCAACAGAATGGGCTTTCTCATAAACTTCTCCCTTGTCCAAGTAACAAGACCTCCACATTCTCTAACCATCCCAGTTAACAGGAGGCTTGCTATAAAATGTCAGTGGCATGGAAAAAATGCTTTAAAGAGAGAGCAGTCCCACACCTCTCTCTACTAATTGATAGTTGACAATAATCCAAATCTGAATGACATGTTCTTCAGAATTCTAAAATTCTAAATAAAATAAAAATAAAAATCTCAATACCCTAAAGAAAGTATATGAGGGAAGATTTAACAAATGAAGCTCCCGAACGCTCTTCTTTTGCAGGAAAGGTTTAATTATAACAGGCCACAAATATCACAGTTTTGCCAGCACGCTGGGAATTTTGTAAACTCAACTAGCTGAATGTGCATTAAATTTTAATCAAATCGTCACAAAAGCTTCCAGATAGATGGTACTGTATAGATGCAAGCAGAAAATGTGAATGACCCTCTGCAGCAGTCATGAAGTTGGGCATTTGCCCTTTGAATGTGTGCACTGACGCGTGAGCAACATCCTGACACAGGTTGCAGGGGTGCTGTTCTTCCCTGGCCACCCCCCAGAAAGCCTGGAGGTAAGCAATTCACTAGTGAGGGTAAACTCAGCAATGCCAAGCGCGCAGTAAAGCAAGAGAAATCCAAGAGATTAAATCTCTGCTGCTGCTTCATTCTGCTAACGTGATCCTGATGGCCAAACGATTCTCTAAGAGGTTTTAGTTTGGGCTCTTCCGTGGAATTCCTAAAGTGGCTCATATTTTCACCTAAGACAAAACGAAGCAAAAAAACCCCGGCAACTTCAAACATGGTGGTTTGAGATAATGCTTTGCTGTGATCTCATTTTCCAGTTTCTTTCAATGATTAAAAAAAGCCATTTTCCAATTTTCTCAATGACTAAAAATTTGGTTTCGAATTTTCCATTTTCCAAATTGTAGTCATTTTCCGATTTTTTTCAATGATTAAAAAAAAAAAATTGGTTCCAAAGTGTTACTAGGCACAGTCCTAAAATCTTATGTAGGGGGTAAAAAAGAGAAGCAGAGAGAAAGGAAACACCACCAAAGCAAATAGGAAATGGTGTTTACGTTTTTCCTCATCTATTAAATAAGAATAAAAGTGCCAATCTCATAAGGCTGTTATGAGGATTAAATGAATTAATATTTTTAAAAGTGCTTAGAAAAAGTGCTGGTCACGTGGAAAACTATATAACTTCATTTAATAAAAATGTTTAAACACAAGTGAAAGAAACTTTGCAGGCACCAGTGGACTAAAGTGACCGTCAGAGAAGCTGCCTTTGTTTTCCATAGAAGTGGCTAAGTACCACGAGGCAGTTCTAGAGGCAGAGAGGATTGAGGTGCAGTGGGAGAAATGTGTTTCCAGCAATTCTTAGCTACATGAGTTATTTCTGGGTTTATTTTCATAATATGAGTTTTTGATTCCTACGCACTTTGAAGTTTGCCTCAAGGGAAAAAGTTGAATTGAGACTCTTTGTGACCAGAATCTTTTGGCCTGGCAGGTTGGCACCTTCAACTGTTTCTCATGCCAAGCCTGGGAGATTCTGTTCCCATTCCAAAAGCTGACAGGAGCTTCCTTGCAAATTTTTCTGAAAGAAATGAATGAGACTAAACTCCAACAGATTTCTGCCTTTATGACCCTTAACTAGCCTAATTAGCTTGGTGAATTGGCAGTGCCAAGGCCAGAATACACAGTGCAGTGGGCCCAGCCCGGGGGTGGAGACTCAGGAGGCTCCCAGATCACGAAGCAGGAACCTTCCCGCAGCTGGCCAGGGATGCTCACAAAAGGCTGCAGTGAAAAGACTGCAGAAAATCTGCTGCCGTCTTTTGGCTGAGTCCACAGGAATGTGGATTTTGAACTTTGAGCCATGCAGAATTATATTTATACCCAGAAAAGACTTCGTAATGCCAAACCTGGTGAGCGTAAGATATTACATCATTTACACTTGGGGACATAAACAAAGAGAATTTTAAGGTCGTTTTCAGTAGCTGTTTTCCTTCTCCAAAGGGAGAGGGGGAAGACTGAAAATGGAAAATGGCATTAAACTGTGACAGGAGGGATCCAAGTCTAATAGAAAAAAGAACCTTCAGGCCTTCAGTTGAATAGTTGTGTTCAACTCTATCAGACCCACCCACTTTGTATAACAAATATTTGTTAACATTCCTTTTACTGTCCTGAGCTAAAGTTCATAGACAATAGACCATGCCTACAGGCATTCAAAAGTTAACATCGTTGGTGGGATTGTAAATTGGTGCAGCCACTATAGAAATAGTATGGAGGCTCGTCAAGAAGTGAAAACCTGAACTACCATATGATCCTGCAATTCTACTCTTGAGTATTTATTTGAAGAAAATGAAAAAAGTATCTTGAAAAGAGATATGTTCATTGCAGCATTATTTACAATCGTTGAGATATGGAAACAACCACTGAAGGATGAATGGATAAAGAAGATGAGGTATATTAAAATGGAATACTATTTAGCCATAAAAAAGAATGAAAGCTTGTCATTTGTGACATGGATGTATTTGGAGGGCATTATGCTAAGTGAAATAAGTCAGACAGAGAAAGACAAATACCACATGATCTCACTTATATATGGAATCTAAAAAACAAGACAAGTAAAAACAACAAGAAAAACCAAGATCATAGATAGAACAATTGGTGCTTCCGGGGTAAGGGTGATTTGGGAATAGGTCAAGGGGTCAAAAGGTACAGTCTACCAGCCAGCTATAAAAAGAAAGGAAGTCTTGGGAATATAGAGTACAGCGTTTGTGTTGCATATTTGAAAGAGAGTAGATCATAAAAGTCTTCATAAATGTCCACAGAAAAGTGTCTGTGATGTTATGGTGGAAGGACAGTAACTAGACTTACTGTGGTCTTCATATAACATTGGATACAAATACAGAATCATTATGTTGTGCACCTGAAACTAATATTGTATGTCAATTAGACCTCAGTTAAAAAAAAAAAAACAAAAAACCCTTGGTAGACTGCTATAACTGTAAAATAAAGAAGGATATAAATCAAAGTCATTTATGATGATCTATGTGTTTCAATATGTAGATGTTTGGGTGTGACTTCACAAGAAGATGTAATAAACTATAGATAGATGCAATAAACAAGGTCATATCTAAGAAAAGTAAGACATATTCAGTGAGTTATCAGCATATTTCCTCTATACTTGAGACTTTAAAATAGGAGATAAATATGTTTATTTCTAAGCTTGGAATCACAGCAGTGCAACAGCTGCATTGGCATCAGAGATCCAGACGCTACAAATGGCATTGCTCTTGGTGATGTGATTTCCTGAAATGGTGCACAATGCCTGTTAAAGTTTTCAAACTAAGCACAACAGTTGCTGCTGCTACTGCTAAGTCGCTTCAGTCGTGTCCGACTCTGTGCGACACCATAGACGGCAGCCCACCAGGCTTCCCCGTCCCTGGGATTCTCCAGGCAAGAACACTGGAGTGGGTTGCTGTTTCCGTCTCCAATGCATGAAAGTAAAAAATGAAAGTGAAATCGCTCAGTTGTGTCAGACTCTTAGCGACCCCATGGACTGCAGCCCACCAGGCTCCTCCGTCCATGGATTTTCCAGGCAAGAATACTGGAGTGGGGTGCCATTGCCTTCTCCAAGCACAACAATTGAAACTGTGCAAAATGCAGTCAGAATGCTCGGTGTGTAGATGTCAAAACAGAGTTAGATTCTAGGCTCAGAAACTTATAAACAGGATTTTTTTTAAATCCTGGACTTTCTACGTGAAAGCCCAGGCGGACACGTGAAATTCACGAGAGACGCAGAAACAATGTGACGTTGTGCAGGACTGTTCACATGTGGCAGAATGGCTGGCATCCCTGGATCCTGCCCAGGAAGTGCCAGTCCTCCTCTGGGGACCACCCTCACTCTCCTCCCCACTCTGGCCATTGTGAAAACTAATACTGTTTCCGCACCCTCCCAAGCAGAGTACAACCCATGGTAAGATGCACTGCTCTGAAACCCCAGTCACCTCCCCCGTGAAGTCAGGGTGAGAGGTCAGGCCCCAAGGGATGAGGTCTGTGTTCTTCCTTGGGAGTAGGATGGAATGAGAGGTTTGAGATCACAGGTAAACTTCCTTCTCTATGTTTTTCTCTTCTGAACTTAAAATTTTAATTTACAGTAGGTCCCCTACATATGAACGAGTTCCATTCTGAGAGTGCATTCATAAGTCCGATTTGTTCATAGTCCAACAAGGACAGCCTAGATACCCAACTAACATAATTGGTTATATAGTGCTGTACTGTAGTAGGCTTATAATACTTCTCACACAAATAAGACATAAAAAACAAGCACACACAAAAAGAAAACACTTTTAATATTACAGGATAGTAGCACCTTGAAAAGTACAGTAGTACAGGACAGCAGCTGGTATCCCGGGGCTGGCATCGAGTGAGCAGGCAAGAAGAGTTCATTGACTGGTGAAGAGGAGGCAGGAGATGGGAGAGCTGAAGGCTCAGCAGGGGCAAGCTACAGCCTCACTCACGCCTGACGCTGACAGCACAGGTCTGGCTCCTTGCTGGATTCAGTTCTATCTACCCTCTTAAAAAAAAAAAAACTCCATTGATTCTGAGTAGAAGCACGTTCACATCTTTGAAAGTTCACAACTTTAAGATTCCTGTGTAGGGGGCTTACATTGTTGTTTTTAATCAAATGCTTTAAAAGTCAAGAAGTCTAGTCTATTATTTTAAATAATAGATTTTTTATTGAATATAGTTAACTTACCAGTGTTGTGTTAGTTTCAGGTGTACAGCAAAGGGGTTCAGTTGTATACACATACATACAGATATTCTGTTTCAGAGTCTTTTCCATTATAAGTTATTACAAGATATTGAATGTAGTTCCCTGTGCTATGCAGTAGGTGTTTGCTTTTGCTCTGTTTCATTTACAGTCGTGCATATGTGTTAAGTCAAACTTCTAATTTACCACCCCTCCCACACCTCAATCCCACCTTCCCCTTTGTTTTTTATGTCTGTGAGTCTATTTCTGTTTTGAAAATAACTTCATTTGTTTAGTTTTTTTTAGATTCCACTTAGCAGTGATATCATATATTTCTCTTTCTCTGTCTGAAAAGTTAAGTAGTCTTAACAGTTCCCTGCTACACACTACCCCAAGCCCTCTCCCCAAAGACATATATTCTCAGATATTTTCTCTCAAATTTGCTTTCATAATTCTAAACTGTGTGCTTTCCTCCCCCTAAAGTGTGATTTTTAAAATCATAATCATTTTAATTACACACTATACATAATAATATGTTGTAGGTTATTCAAATAATTTGTAATCATAAATATTATCTGTTGGCTTTCAAATAGGGAAAATAAACTTTCAGAACATATGTATAGCAGATATTACACTTAAGCTATTCTCAGATAATTTTGTATCATGTGACCCTTGCAAAAGTTTGGAGAGGGATATCGTGAGTGTCATTCTCATGGAAAAGCTAGGCAATGGGAACACAGATAAGTCACTGCCCAAGACCACACGGTTGTAAAATAGCAAAGACAGGACTGGAGCCCAGGGTGTTTGCTTTCTTAGGCTGTTTTTAACCTTGCTTTCATAGCTGAAGTGTCATGGGACTGTTCTGCTTAGATTCCCTTCTAACAAAAACTTCTTTGAGGTCCCCATTCCCATGGCACCTTCTTCCTGAAACCTTTGGTGATCCTCCCCGTGCAGGTCTTTTCTCTGAGCTTCAGTGCGTCCATCTTGGCACTCATCGCAGTAACTCATTAGGGGTCTTTTTCACACTGCCCTAAGTCTTTTTCACACTTCCTCCTCTTTCTGTCCACAGACCCCCGCAGGTCATCAGTTGGAAGTTGTGGCATCTCTGTGCTGGGCATCAGTTCGAAGTTGTGGCATCGTCTGTGCCCGGCTACACAGACCAGGACAGAACAAGCCCCCTCTTTCCAAGCCCCCAGCTGGTAAACCTGTGAATGTGTGATATACCCTCTGAAATGGAGACAGGACCAATAACTTCAGTAGGACAGCTACACAGAGACCAATGTCTTCTCAGATTTGGCTGCTTTGCACTTGAAACTTGCAAGATTACTCAAATCAGACCGAAAGAAACATGCATACAGACAAACCTGATTCACAGAATCATGAAGATCCTGCTGGAGGGCTGAAGTTAAGAGGAGGCCAGTGACAGTCTTTTCTTACAAGGACAACAATGGAACATGAGTTTTGGTGAATGGAAGTGATTTATAAGTAAGGCTACCTGGGCAACTTTACTTTAATCGAGGTGGGGAATGAATACTGTATGAATGGACATTTCTTCTGGAACAATCTTGAGTAGTTTTCTTTACTCATCTTATTTGGGCTGCATTGGGTCTTTGTGGTGGCATGCAGGCTCTCTAGTTGCAGCACGTGGACTTAGTTGCCCCATGGCATGTGGGATCTCTTAGTTCCCTGACCAGGGATCAAACCCACGTCCTCTACACCGGGAGGCAGATTCTTAACCACTGGACCATCAAGGAAGTCCTCTTTAGTAGTTTTAATAATGGAGAAAATATCATTGTAAAAAAAAAAACTCCATTGATTCTGAGTAGAAGCACGTTCACATCTTTGAAAGTTCACAACTTTAAGATTCCTGTGTAGGGGGCTTACATTGTTGTTTTTAATCAAATGCTTTAAAAGTCAAGAAGTCTAGTCTATTATTTTAAATAATAGATTTTTTATTGAATATAGTTAACTTACCAGTGTTGTGTTAGTTTCAGGTGTACAGCAAAGGGGTTCAGTTGTATACACATACATACAGATATTCTGTTTCAGAGTCTTTTCCATTATAAGTTATTACAAGATATTGAATGTAGTTCCCTGTGCTATGCAGTAGGTGTTTGCTTTTGCTCTGTTTCATTTACAGTCGTGCATATGTGTTAAGTCAAACTTCTAATTTACCACCCCTCCCACACCTCAATCCCACCTTCCCCTTTGTTTTTTATGTCTGTGAGTCTATTTCTGTTTTGAAAATAACTTCATTTGTTTAGTTTTTTTTAGATTCCACTTAGCAGTGATATCATATATTTCTCTTTCTCTGTCTGAAAAGTTAAGTAGTCTTAACAGTTCCCTGCTACACACTACCCCAAGCCCTCTCCCCAAAGACATATATTCTCAGATATTTTCTCTCAAATTTGCTTTCATAATTCTAAACTGTGTGCTTTCCTCCCCCTAAAGTGTGATTTTTAAAATCATAATCATTTTAATTACACACTATACATAATAATATGTTGTAGGTTATTCAAATAATTTGTAATCATAAATATTATCTGTTGGCTTTCAAATAGGGAAAATAAACTTTCAGAACATATGTATAGCAGATATTACACTTAAGCTATTCTCAGATAATGTTTGTATCATGTGACCCTTGCAAAAGTTTGGAGAGGGATATCGTGAGTGTCATTCTCATGGAAAAGCTAGGCAATGGGAACACAGATAAGTCACTGCCCAAGACCACACGGTTGTAAAATAGCAAAGACAGGACTGGAGCCCAGGGTGTTTGCTTTCTTAGGCTGTTTTTAACCTTGCTTTCATAGCTGAAGTGTCATGGGACTGTTCTGCTTAGATTCCCTTCTAACAAAAACTTCTTTGAGGTCCCCATTCCCATGGCACCTTCTTCCTGAAACCTTTGGTGATCCTCCCCGTGCAGGTCTTTTCTCTGAGCTTCAGTGCGTCCATCTTGGCACTCATCGCAGTAACTCATTAGGGGTCTTTTTCACACTGCCCTAAGTCTTTTTCACACTTCCTCCTCTTTCTGTCCACAGACCCCCGCAGGTCATCAGTTGGAAGTTGTGGCATCTCTGTGCTGGGCATCAGTTCGAAGTTGTGGCATCGTCTGTGCCCGGCTACACAGACCAGGACAGAACAAGCCCCCTCTTTCCAAGCCCCCAGCTGGTAAACCTGTGAATGTGTGATATACCCTCTGAAATGGAGACAGGACCAATAACTTCAGTAGGACAGCTACACAGAGACCAATGTCTTCTCAGATTTGGCTGCTTTGCACTTGAAACTTGCAAGATTACTCAAATCAGACCGAAAGAAACATGCATACAGACAAACCTGATTCACAGAATCATGAAGATCCTGCTGGAGGGCTGAAGTTAAGAGGAGGCCAGTGACAGTCTTTTCTTACAAGGACAACAATGGAACATGAGTTTTGGTGAATGGAAGTGATTTATAAGTAAGGCTACCTGGGCAACTTTACTTTAATCGAGGTGGGGAATGAATACTGTATGAATGGACATTTCTTCTGGAACAATCTTGAGTAGTTTTCTTTACTCATCTTATTTGGGCTGCATTGGGTCTTTGTGGTGGCATGCAGGCTCTCTAGTTGCAGCACGTGGACTTAGTTGCCCCATGGCATGTGGGATCTTAGTTCCCTGACCAGGGATCAAACCCACGTCCTCTACACCGGGAGGCAGATTCTTAACCACTGGACCATCAAGGAAGTCCTCTTTAGTAGTTTTAATAATGGAGAAAATATCATTGGCTTTCTATATGGTCAAGGAGAAAGAAGGAGAGGAACAATGAAAGTGATCAGGTTAGCAGCAATATGGTGAGAAAAAGGAGTGGGACTTAGTACTAAATTAGTAATGGACATGGACTTAAATGGGGCTGATAAAGTTATCAAGTGCTGTTGAGAAATTATGAAGGAAAAGAAAAGAGACAGTTTTGTAGGGGGTGAGTGATTCTTTCATTGCCCCGTTGAGTAAGAAGTAATGCAATGAATACCTAGTATCCACAGGTGCATAGTGCATAACATACTATGTACATAACATATAACATGTTATACCCATGAAAGACAGGTTACACCATAAATGCCATTCAAAAGTATTTGAATTGCCAGCCTTTCTTTTTCAACCTGAGAAGGAAAACATCCTCATTAACTCTGATAAATAACCACAGTCATAAATAAATAACTGTGAAGGGATAGCCTATTCCTGAAACCAAAGAATAGGCTCTTGATTTTTATCACTTGCCATGCACCAGACTGACTGAGCACGCACACACATACCTTCTGAAGGCTTGTATGAGCCAAGATCAATACCTCCTCCAAGCAGCTCCTTCCCATGAAAAGACCAGATTTGATGTAAATGATTGGATTAAAAATTGGGGGGGAAAGTAAAACTGTCTTTATTCACAAACAACAGGATCTTGTATATACAAAATCCTAAGGGAAACACACACACACACCCACACACAAACTGTTAGAAGTAAGGAGAAAAAAACCAAGATCTTAGGATGCAAGATCAATATACAAAAATCAATTCTATCTCTATGTACTAACAATGAACAATCCAATATGTTCTAAAACTGGGACTTTTGCAATGGTTGCAAAACTTGGTAAACTAACCCCCTAAAAATCATTTTTCACTTAAAATGAATATATTTTATGGTATGTAAATTATTCCTCACTAGTTTTATTAAATTGGGAGATGTAAAAAATCAATAAAATGTGTTTTTTTTCCATAAAAAGAGGATTTACTCATTATCTGTTCCTGATTTCTATGTTTTGGTCTCTTTTGTCAAATACTCTATCCTTGAGGAGTGGAGCCTGGCCTGGGGTATTTCTAGGTCATATCTGGAGTGGAAGTTGAGGTTTGAAGCATCATAAACCTCAGCAGTGACACCAGTGGGCAGGACTTGTTTGTTTGGCAAGGCATTTATGAGCCTGATCACACACACACACACACACACACACACACACACACACACACACACAAATCAAGGACAGTTCTGAGGGATTAGGATCGGTATTCCCTGGGGTTGGATTGTACCCTAATGGGACAAGAGGCCATGGTTGTTTGGAAGGAAATCATATCCTTGACTTCTAAGACACAGTCAGCCGTTTGTACTGGAAGAAAAGCTATGACAAACCCAGACAACATATTAAAAACCAGAGACATCACTTTACTGACAAAGGTCTTTTTAGCCAAAGCTGTGGTTTTCCAGCAGTCATGTACAGATGTGAGAGCTGGACCATAAAGAAGGCTGAGTGCCAGAGAATTGACACTTTCGAACTGTGGTGCTGGAATAGACTCTTGAGAGTCTCTTGGAGAGCAAGGAGACAAACTAGTCAATCCTGAAGGAAATCAACCCTGCGTGTTCATTGGAAGGACTGATACTGTAGCTGAAGCTCCAATACTTTGGCCACTTACGGCAAAGAGCCAGTTCACTGGAAAAGACCTTGATGCTGGGGAAGATTAAGGGCAGGAAGAGAAGAGGGCGACAGAGGACGAGATGGTTGGATGACATTACTGACTCAGTGGACATGAATTTGAGCAAACTTCAGGAGGTAGTGAAGGACAGGGAAGCCTGGCATGCTGCAGTCCATGGGCTCTCAGAGTCAGACATGACCGAGCGACTGAACACCAGCAAGGTGTCCTGACTTTGACAGTCAAAGTGAATAGAACGCACAACTCTCAACACTTGACTCTTTACAACTCCGAACATCTCTGCACACCTAGCTGAAAACACAGTCCTGAGCACCTACAAATGATCCTTGCAGAAAGTGTAAATGGCACCATTCCTACCAATGGCCCTCTGCCTTAGGCTTTTCAAAGCCCTAGACACTTATAATTCAAATCACGTTTATAAACATAAAACATTCCTAGGAACAACTGTAAGAATATTTAATACTTTCATGAAGAATGTGTAGTTCCTGTTTAGAAATATCATGAAAACCATCAGTGGAGTAAATTTCATTCTGGGCTCAGAGACAAAGTTTTTAGATATAATCTCTCATTCTTTGGTGATTAAAAGAAACAGGTGCTCAACAAAAAAAATCGTCTTTTTCTTTTAATGCAACAATGCAATTCATGAACTGATTCTATGACATTAGGCCTGTATTTAAGCTTGGTTTTGTTCTAATTTTTTTGTATTTGAGAACTATTGAGAGACTTATGATAAATACAGTAATTCTTTGTTATCAGTCGTATTTTAGGAGTACTATGTTAGCCAAATACTCTGGCTCAAAGAGAGTTGACTATTTGTAAAGAATAATAATAATGATAATATATATATATGTATATATATATGTGTGTGTGTGTGTGTGTGTGTGTGTGTGTGTGTATGTGTGTGTGTGAGTGTGTGTATGTGTATGTACTAGGCCTTGACAAACTTGTCCTAATATTGTGGAAATGTTGCAGGAAGGGGGACCCTTTCCAGGGCCTGAAACTGGGCTCTTGTCTAACACTTGGAAATAAATTGCCCAAGGAGACACGCGTGTTGACAAAGCAAGAGATTTTGTTGGGAAAGGGCGCCCAGGTGGAGAGCAGCAGGGTAAGGGAACCCAGGAGAACAGCTCTGCCATGTGGCTCACAGTCTCAGGTTTTATGGTGACGGGATTAGTTTCTGGGTTGTCTTTAGCCAATCATTCTGACTCAGAGCCCCTCCTGGTGGTGCACGCCTTGTTCAGCCAAGATGGATGCCAGCGAGAAGGATTCTGGGAGGTGCTCGGATATGTGGTGTCTCCTTTTGACCTTTCCTGAACTCTTCCGGTTGGTGGTGGCTTATTAATTCTGTGTTCCTTACCAGGATCTCCTGGTCGTAAAACAACTCATTGAAATGGTTACTACGGTGCCTGGCCAGGGTGGGTGGCTTCAGTCAGTGTGCCTCCCTGATAAAAAGATATTTTACTGAGGAAACTAACATCTTGTCTGTGGTCACAAGGAGCAGCTCATAGATTTGCTGTGCCAGGTACTTTGCTGAGCATTTTGTTGACATTATGAACTTTAATCTTCATAATAAATCTAAGCAAGAACTTACTCTTATTTTACAAATAAAGAAACATGAATTTAGGAATAATTCTTATCCAAAACTGTCAATAAAAGTTGCAGAAAGAATCTCACCAGAGTCTACCTGGTTCTAAAGTGTATCCTTTTTCTCTTTTATGTGACATCTTGCAATTCTTCTTTTTTGAGAAAGGATGTAAGATTGTCAACATGTCAAGTTCAGCAAAGTTGTCAATGTGAAAATGAATGGTTATACAATGTCCAAGAAAAGCTAATTGACTATACTCTCGTTTATCAAAAAAGTATCATCATCATCATTATCATTGATAACAAACATTTGCTAGTCCTGGCAAAAGTCATGCAACTTCTTTTAATAATATTGAACTGTGAAAATTCCTCAAACATGGCAAGGCAATAGCCATTTTGGATTTAAAAAATGAGCTCAATAAGAAGAGCAGCAAAAGGAAACAATTCTTAAAGCTTTAATGCAAATCATTCATTAAAAATGTAATTTATGAAAAAGGCTACTGAATGAACTTCAGGATGAAGTAATGAACGTTAAATTAGGCTTTTTAAATCTCAAAGGAAGTTGCAGAGTAGCAACCATACTGTTAGAGTTCATACATACCATACTGTTAGAGTTCAAATTTTCTTCTCTTATGTAGCATTTGTTTTAAGAATAGGCCATTATTCATCTTTAATGGGCATCCAAAATTAAACAAATTGATTTTAAAAGAAAGTTTTATAAAATACATCCATTCATACATTTCTGTCTCCAACAGTGTCCTTACAGAGTCCAAGAGCTTAAGAGTAATCTGGGATTGTCTGCAGTCATCGATGTGAAGGAGTCAGCACAGGGCCAAATAGCTTTTCCTGAATTTGAGTGTAAAAGGCAAATTTACTCTGTGTGACTAAACTTTACTTTATTTACTGCTAGATGACACACAGCGAGAGCAGGCAGAGGGTCTTTTTCCAAGGCAGCCACACAGATGGCCAACCTGCACATGAAAAGATGCTCAACATCATTAATCATCTGGGAAATGCAAATAAAAAACCACAGTGAGATATGACCTCACGCTCATCAGAATGGCTATTATTAAAAAGACTAGAAATAATAAGTGTTGGTGAGGCTGCAAAGGAAGAGAACACTTGTGCACTGTTGGTGGAATTATAAATTGGTATGACCACTGCCGAAACAGTATAGAGGTGCCTCAAAAAATAAAAGTAGAATCACTGTATTAATACAGTCCAGCAATTTCACTTCTTGGTATTTACCTGAAGAAAACAAAACCACTAACTTAAGATTCATGCACCCCTATGTTCATTGCAGCATTATTTAGGATAATCACGATGTGGAACCAACCTAAGTGTCTATCAATAGAAGAATGGATAAAGATGTGATACACACACACAATGGAATATTAGCCATAAAAAGAATGAAAGCTTTCCATTTGAGACAACATGGATCGATCTATATGGTATTATGCTAAGAGAAATAAGTCAGACAGGGAAAGACAAACACCGTATGATCTGACTTTCGTGTTGAATCTAAAATATAATATAAATAAACAGAAGAAAATGAAAACAAACTTGAAGATATAGAGAACAAACCGATGGTTACCAGAGGTTGTGGGTCTGGGTGAAATATGTAAAGTGAATTAAGAGGTACAAACTTCCAATCAGAAAATAAATGTTATGAGATATGATACATCATAAGAAATAGAATCAATGATATTGTAATGAAATTGTGTGGGAACAGATGGTTATAGATTTATCATGGTGATCATTTTGTAATATATTTAAATATTGACTCACTATATATTGTACACTTGAAGCTAACATAGTGTTGTAGGTCAACTATATTTCAATTTGTAAATAAATGGTTTAAAAATTCCAACAAGGTAACTCAGGGAAGAGTGAGTCTTCTAGTAAAGGTCCTTTTCCCCTTTATAATATGAAATAAAATCCACTTAAACAGGTACTTTTAGAAAAGCTCTTGGATTTTATTTACTCATAATTGATTTGGGTAGTAGTAGATGTTATTGAGATGTTTCAGACTGTAGAACAAGGAATATATAGGGATCCAACCTCAGATGAGTCCCCATTAATTACTAAATTCAAACCCAAATCTCAGAACTTATTACTGAAGCGTGACAGGGAACTTCTCTGAGAGACAATGAAATCAGACCTCCAGAGAGCAATAGAAAATAGCTTTTACCCACTGAGCCAAGAGAGACATTATCAAGTCTTTACCAAATGCATTTTACTTTCTTTCCTCTTGGGCCCCTTAGCAGTTAGGCTGGGGCCGTGTGCATTCTGGCCACTGGAAATGAAGAGGTAGTAATGGCTAACCTAAACTCTCCGCTACCTATCTTCTTATCAGAGGCAAAGCTCAGTCAAGGAGATCTAGCCTCTGGACAGAGGCAGACCAAGTTGGATTTGTAGGAGAGTATGGAAAAAGTCCTTAGTCTTCAGATAACTAAGTTTCATGACAGTTTACCTTCTTTCTTCCCATCAACATTGGACTCTTCTCAAAAATTCATTTAAGAGTTGCCATTCCCAGACTTCCCTGGTGGTCCAAGGGTTAAGAATGTGCTTGTCAATGCAGGGGACATGGGTTCCCCTGGTCCCGTGGCTTCCCCATCCCTGGTCCGGGAAGATCCCTCGTGGTGCAGAGCAATTAAGCCCGCTAACCACAACTAGTAAGTCTGTGTGCTCTAGAACCCATGCTCTGCAACAAAAGAAGCTACCACAGTGAGAAGCCCAAGCACTGTAACTAGAGAGTAGCCCCACTCAATGTCACTAAAGAAAGCCCGCTCACAGCAAGGAAGACCCAGCACAGCCAAAAATAAATAAGTAAATAAGAAGAGGTGCCAGTTCTCTTTGCTTTGCTTCTGCTTCTCCGCTGAGGGCAGCAAAGCCGAATACAGTGTTGGTGAAAGGAGAAAAAGGACTAAAATGGAATCAGAGAAAAGGGACCCTACTTGAAATTGCTGGACTCCTTTGATAGTTCCACTCCTGGAAAAGTAGACCCGTCCACATGCTGAAGTCAGATCGCTGGGATCAGCCCTCCCCCAGCCACCTTGGGTGGAAGCAAGCTGTGTAGAAGGGCAGCAGAGAAGAAGACTCATGCTCGCTGTTCTGGGGACCACCTGGCCATCACTGGGACACGCGCTGGTGACAGTCCCCTTCTGTGCACCAACAAATATGAACAGGCTGAACCAGATTTTACCTCCCTAAGAAGAAAACTCTAAAGCCCTTTAAAAGCACCATTTATATACAATTGCAAATATGTTTATTGTGGATCACTTTTAGCTGTTCATTAAACCAAATCCCCTGGGGCCATTTTATGCCTGTGCTTTGGAAATTAGTCCTTGTTACTTTATGTAATTGAAAACAATAAAGCTAAGTGCCTGTTATACTCTTCTGTAATTTGAAACAGGGATGCCCAACCTCCTATCTCCAGGCCCCTTGATGGCCTCAGAGGTAATGAGGGGAATCTGTGCATTATTTTCATGATAGCAGAAAACCTTTCAGAAATGGGAAATTTAACTTAAAGCTGTATGAGCTATCTGTTTTGTCAAGTTTCTTTTGACTGAGATTACATCAGCCTAGGAAAGTAATTTATTGTCTCAGAGAATAATTGATTGATAACTGATTATCTCAGGCTATTTGGAAACCCTGAAGTACAGCCATTTAATGTTTTTGATTAAAATAAATGGGTTAATCACCAATAAAGCCTTCATAGAGATGAAATTTTAAGAAATAAGCTCTATGTAGAAAAAATTATCAGTTTAAGCATCTATCCACAAATGGAAATATTATAATAATCCAAATATCCATGAATAAATTAAATATGGTATAGCTCTACAATGGAATACTATTCAGCCATAAAAAGAATGAAATACTGATATGAACATGATATGATACAGCATACTGATATGATACAACATGAACGAACCTCAGAGAACCATTATGTTTAGTGAAAGAAGCTACTCACAAAAGACCGTATATTGTATGATTCCATTTATCTTGAAATGTGCATTAGATGCAAATCTATCAAGACAGAAAGTGGATTCATGGTTACCTGGGCTGGGATGGAGGAGAATGAGAAGTGTCTGTTAGTAGATATGAGATTTCTTTTTGAAGTGAAGAAAGATTTTGCTGATGGTTGCACAACTTTGCATAGGATATATTAAATCATTTAATAATACATTTAAGTGGGTGAATTTTATGGTGTATAAATTGTATCTTACAAAAGCTATTAACATTTGTCAGAATCATAAATTAAACTCCATAACTTTCCATTTGACTTTACACCGAATTTGTCTGAATTAATGGAATCTTACAGCTTGACTGTAAAGCTGGGTTCTTGAGAAAGAATGACAAAAGCAAGCAATAACTGTATGTCTTGCCTTGGGGAAAAAAATGCTGGAACCTCAGCCCTGTCTCCCCACACTCGCAGAACCTCTCCTGCACCCTCTTTCTTACCCTTGGCAAGAGGCTGTGAGACAGGCCTGTGGCTCAGGAGCTGCTTGTCCTCACCCAAACAGCGCTCCACCCCCATAAAGGACCCAGGGCTTCATAAATCTCTTCCATGCAGAGAACAAGGCCCAGGGCCCTTCAACCACGCTGAGAGACCAATCCTCCTCTTGAAAACTTCTGGTTTTCTCCCTGAAGCCAGTTTTATCTGGCACCAGATTTGTACCTGTGAAACTTTTTTGTTTTCACCCTATGAGGCATTTAACAAATTTCTACCAAAGTTATCAAGATACAAGGCAGCACTCTCCTAATGATGTCATAAGTCGACTGTGAAAATTTCAGAAAATATAGAAACTATAAAGAAAAAAAATACAGCCATTACCTAATAATAACCTTTAAAAAAAACATTGTAGCATGTTTCTCTCTAAAATTACATATATCATTTTCTTTACCTGGTGGAGAGCACACTGTAAATTCATTTTTGTGGATTATAAGAATCATATAACTAGTCACCTTGTAGGTAGTAACTGCTGAAAAGCCTGGCATCAGAAGTACAAAGCCTTACAACATTTGTGCTGTGGACAAAACTCACTCCCAGCTTAATTTTATGCTTTTCTATTCAGATTTCTTCTGTCCTACTTTCCATCTTCTCTTATTTCTATATTTAATCTTGTTTTATTATATGTATTTTTATAAAACATTCTAAAGGCTTTCCAAAATAAATAGTTTTTCCATCATAACTATTTCAAGTGTCCTTTTTCAGTAGTGTTAAATATATTCACATTGTAATCTTGCAAAACTGAAACTCTAGACCCATTGAATAACGCCCGTTCCTTGCTCTCTCTGTCCTCTGATGATCACCATTCCACTTTCTGTGTCTATGAATTTGATTACCCTAGATATCTCATACACTTCCCTGGTGGTTCAGCAGTTAAAAATCTGCCTGCAATGCAGGAGACCAGGGTGTGATCCCTCGGTCAGGAAGATTCCCTGGAAGAGGTTGTGGCAACTCACTCCAGTACTCTTGGCTGGGAAGTCCCATGGACAGAAGAGCCTGGAAGGCTACAGTCCGTAGGATCACAAAGGGATGGACACAACTTAGCATGTACACATGCAGATATCTCTTATAAATGGAATGATACTGTATTTGTCTTTTTTTGTGACTGATGCTATTGTAAATAGAATTGCTTTCTTAATTCCTTTTCGGATTGTTCATTGTTCATGTATAGAAATGCAACTGATTTTTGTGTCAGTCTTTATATCCAAAAACTTTGCTGAATTTGTTCATTGGTCCTAACTTGTTTTGTGTCTGGACTCTTTAGGTTTTTCTACACAAAAGATCGTGTCATTTGCAAACAGAAATAATTTTTATTCTTCTTTTCTGATTTAGATTAAGTAAACATCTTTTAAAATAATAGTTGTTTTTCTGTTTGAGATATAGTTGATCTATCATATTGTATTTGTTTTAGATGTACAATGTAATGATTTGAAACATGTATATACTGTGAAATAATTGCCACAACACAAATTTGGTTAACATCCATCACCTTTCATAAGTACACATTTTTTCTTGTAATGAGAACTTTTAAGATCAACTGTCTTAACAGTTTTCAAGAATACAATACAGTATTGTTAACTATAGTCACTATGCTGTAGATTACATCCCTAGAACTTATTTATATAACTAACAGATTATACCTTGTAACCACCTCCACCCATCTTCCCAATTCCCACCTCCACCCATCTTCCCAACTCCCACCTCATGCTTCTGGCTCTGTGCCTATTAAGTTGATACAAAAGTAATTGCAGTTTTATATCATGAATTTTAAATCATTATATCTAAGCTCAAACATATTTTTATTAATAAAAATAGGAACCATTACAATCAATACAGTTTTGCCAACAAGAAATAAGTTTGCTTATTCCTGTAGCATAAAAATCTGTTTTGGGGGAATCAGTGAAATCTTGGAAAGCATTTTCTGTCTCCTGCTGGGTGTGGAAGTGTTTTCCCTGCAAAAAGTTGTTGAAATGCTTGAAGAAGTGGTAACTGATTGGCAAGAGGTGAGGTGAATATGGTAGATGAGGCAAAACTTCGTAGTCTAATTTGTTCAACTTAAAAAAAAAATTATATTTATTTTTAATTGATTAATGATGGCTTTACAATATTGGTTTTATTTCTGCCATATGTCAACATGAATAGTCATGTGTGTGTTACTCGCTCAGTCGTGTCCCACTCTTTGTGACCCTGCGGACTGTAGCCGGCCAGGCTCCTCTGGCCGTGGAACTCTCCAGGCAAGAACACTGGGGTAGGCTGCCATTCGCTTCTGCAGAGGATCTTCCCGCCCCGGGACGGAACCCGGCCTTCCGCATTGCAGGCGCTTTTTCACCATCTGAGCCGCCAGGCAAGCGACATAGGTGTGCATGGGTCCCCATCCTCTTGGGCCTCCCTCCCAGCCTTGCCCACCCTTTCCCACCCCTCTCGGTTGGTACAGAGCCCCAGTGTCAGTTCCCTGAGTCATACAAATGTCCACTGGCTATCTGTTTTACATATGGCAGGGTATATGCTTCCATGCCTCTGTCTT
>SJYC01122257.1:0-14280 GCA_006408675.1 Madoqua kirkii | reverse complement strand
GCAATATTGTGTTAGTTTCCACCACACACCAGCATGACTCAGTCATAGGTATACATGTGTCCCCTCTCTCTTGGCCCTGCTCCCCACCTGCCTCCACATCCCACCCTCTAGGTTGTCACAGAGCACTGAATTTGAGCTCATTTCATCTGATGATGGACAAGTGGTGTACTTCCATGCCCTAACTATTATAAACAGTGTTATAATGAACATAGGGATTCATGGTCTTTTTCAGTTTTGGTTTCCTCAGGGTATATGCCCGGTAATGGGATTGTTGGATCATATAGTAGTTTTATTCTAGTTTTTCAAGGAATCGCCATACTGTCCCATGGTGACTATATCAATTTACATCCCCACCAACTGTGCAAGAGTGTTCCCTTTTCTCCACACCCTCTCCAGCACTTATTGTTTGTAGAATTTTTGATGATGGCCACTCTGAACAATGTGAGATGATATTTCATGGTATTTTAAATTTATATTTCTCTAAGAATGGGCAATGTTGAGCATCTTTTCATGTGTTTATTAGCCATTCATATGTCTTCTTTGGAGAAATGTCTGTTTAGGTCTTCTACCCACTTTTTGGTTGGGTTGTTTGTTTTTCTGATATTGAGCTACATGAGCTGCTTGTATATTTTGGAGATTAATCTTTTGTCAGTTGTTTTATTTGCTATTGTTTTCTCCCACTCCGAGAGCTGTGTTTTTACCTTATTTATAGTTTTCTTTTCTGTGCAGAAGCTTTTAAGTTTATTTAGGTCTCATTAACTTAGTTTTGTTTTTATTTCCATTATTTTAGGAGGTGGATCCAAGAGGATCTTGCTGTGATTTATGTCAAGGAGTGTGCTGCCTATGTTTTCCTCTAGGAGCTTTAGAGTTTCCTGCATTGCATTTAAGTCTTTAATCCATTTTGAGTTTATTTTTTGTGCATGGTGTTAGAAGGTGTTCCAATTTCATTTTTTCACATGCAGCTGTCCGGTTTTCCCAGGACCACTTATTGAAGAGGCGGTCTTTTCTCCATTGTAAATTCTTCCCTCCTTTGTCAAAGATAAAGTGTATGGCTTTATCTCTGGGCTTTATATTTTGCTCTGTTGCTCTGTATTTCTGTTTTTGTGCCACTACCATACTGTCTTGATGACCTGTAGCTTGGTAGTACAGTTTGAAGTCAGGTTAATTCTTCCAGCTCCATTTTTCTTTCTCAAGATTACTTTGGCTGTTCAGGGTCTTTTGAATTTCTATGCAAATTGTGAAATGTTTTGCTCTAGTGCTGTGAAAAATACCATTGGTAGTTTGATAGGGATTGCATTGAATCTGTAGACTGCTTTGGGTAGTATAGTCATTTTCACAATATTGATTCTTCCCATCCAAGAACATGGTATATCTCTCCATCTGTTTGTGTGGCCTTTGACTTCTTTTATCAATGTCTTAGAGTTCTGCATACAGGTCTTTTGCCTCTTTAGGTAGGTTTATATCTAGGTATTTTACTCTTTTTGTTGCAATGGTGAATGAGACTTAATTTTTATTTCTGATTTTTCATTGTTACGTATAGGAATGCAAGTGATTCCTGCATATTATTTTTATATCCTATGACTTTACAATATTCATTGATTCAGCTCAGTTCAGTCACTCACTGTGTATAATATCATGTCATCTGCAAACAATGAGAGTTTTACTTCTTTTCCAATCTGGATTCCCTTTATTTCTTTTTCTTCTCTAATTGTTGTGGCTAGGACTTCCAAAACTACATTGAATAATTGTGCTGAGAGTGGGCACTCTTGTTTTATTCCTGTCTTGGATGAAATGCTTTCAGTTTTCCATCACTGAGAATGTTTGCTATGGGTTTGTCATATAAGTCCTTTATTATGTTGAGGTATGATCCTTCCTCAGGATTGACTCAGATTATCGTATGGTTTTTATCTTTCAGTTTGTTAATATGGTATATCACATTGATTGATTTATGTGTATTGAAGAATCCTTGTATCCGCGAAATAAAGCCCATTTGATCACAATGTATGATGCTTTTAATGTGTTATTGGATTCTGTTTTCTAGAATTTTGTTGAGTATTTTTGCATCTATGTTAATCAGTGATGTTGGTCTATAATTTTCTTTCTTTCTTTGTGTGTGGCATCTTTGTCTGGGTTTGGTATCACAGTGATAGTGCCCTCATATAATGTATTCATGAGTCTTCCTTCCTCTGTTATGAAAGAGTGTGAGCAATTAGCTCTTCTCTAAACTTTTGGGAAAGTTCACCAGTGGAGCTGTCTGGCCCTAGGCTTTTGTTTGTTTAATGTTGAGCTCTTTTGTTGACTTTTACGTTTCTTTCCAAATCCAGCCCCTCCTTGTTGGGGTACCAGACAGCCACTGCTGCAGGTTGGGTTCCGAGGGATCAGGTTGGGGTGGAGTAGCTTCCTCTACTTGTACCAGGTGGGAAGCAACCGTGGAGTTGATTTTAATCAAAGGTCTAGGGGGCAAAGGGCAAGGCAGAGAGTGGTTTTTCTGAGGAAATGTCGATCTAGCCTGAATGGCCTGAAGTAGCTTGGATTTAAAATGCATAGCTGTGGCTTCACTAAGGCTGGCATACAGCTGGGGGGCAATTGGAGAGAGGGGATGTTTGGGGCTGTCACAATGATTGGGAGCACAGTGCTGGCATTTAGCGAGTAAGGGCAAGAAAGACTAGAGGTATCACATGGCTTGCGACTATTCTCTCAAAGTAATCTTTCAGACCCTGATGTCAGTTACTCTCCCAGTGACACACACTGGGCTAGTTTTGTGTTGATATATCTAAATTCCAAGGGCCACTCTGCATTCTGTTCCCTTTGCCATTAAGGACCATAAAATCATAAAGTAGCTCTTTACTGTACAGTGGAAATGAACACATTGTAAATCAACTATATTCCAATAGATTTTTTAAAATGTTCATTTCAGTGATGATGGGTTGAGAATAAAAGGAGAAAATTTATATTTATTAAAATCCTATTATGTACTGAATAATTTTATCAGTTTCCTATGGTTGCTGTGACAGATTACCCTAAATTAGGTGGCTTAGAATAACAGACCTTTCTCACAGCTGTGGAGGTCAGACCTCTGAAATCTAGGAGAAGGATGCAGCCCCTGATCCTCCAGCCTCTGGTAGCTGCCAGCTTCCCTTGACTTGGGCTCCGTTCCTCCAGTCTCTGACCCCAGTGGCTTCCTCCTCTTCTTTCATCTCACTCTTTTATAAGGACATTCGTCACTGGATTTTGGATTCACCTGTCCGAGCCAGAATGACCTTCAAATCTCAAAGTCCTTAGCTAGATGTCAAAGGGCCTTTTCTCAAACATTTACAGACTTTGAGGGTTAGAGTGTCGCAATCTTTGGGGCTTCCCAGGTGGCTCAGTGGTTAAGAATCCACCTGTTAATGCAGGAAACACAGGAGCCGTGGGTTCGGTCCCTGGGTCAGGAAGATCCCCTGGAGGAAGAAATGGCCACCCACTCCAGTATTCTTGCCTGGAAAATTCCATGGGCAGAAGAGCCTGGCAGGCTGCAGGTCAAGGAGTTGCAAAGAGTCGGACATGACTGAGCGACTGGGCATGTGTGCATGCACACACACGTGGATATCTTTGTGAAGTGGTGAGCCATCTTTCAGCCCACTACACTTTATTCCAGAATTGCGTTAAATTTTCCAGCAGTTTTGTGATGGGGGGACATCATTAGCTCTTGTCGATAAATGAAGAAGATGAAATTTAGAAAAAATAAATACTTGGCCTAGGTGTCCTGGTGCCTTCCAGAGCTGAGACTCACCCTGAAGCTCCTGCCACCTGGATGCACTGTCGATAGGCTCCGCTGGTTCCTGGTCAGTTACAGGGTGCTGTCCTTACTATTGCAAAAGGAGCAGCCGCGTTCACAGGTGACCTTGTACACTCCACTGAGCTTGGCCTAAAAAAAGTAAAAGTTCTCTACTGAAAGAGCATTCCACTTAATATAAGAATAAAATACAGTTGAGCAATTACATGTATTCTATAACAATTCCAAATAGGTATCCAACTAACCTAAATTTAGACATTCATGCGATGTTCCAAAAGTGCCTTTTTCCATTTTCTTATCCCCTGAAAAGAAAAAGACACATTTCTTCAGCCCAGTTTAATTTATTCTTTCAACATTTGTTGAGTACCTACTATAATTTATGGTCTAACCTCCCATGAAATCCTTCTTCCCCTATTATGGATATTTTAATTTTAGTGTAATAGTACATTTGAACTCACACAAAAAATGGTATAAAGATATTCTGGCAGTTTCTACACCCTGAATTATTTTTTAATCTACTTTATGGAGTATTAACTTTTTGTTTTACTCTTTTCCTTTGCTTAAATTTAGGATGTTTTAAATAGCATTAAGATTTTACATAACTGCAACTGGTTAGTTCTAAAAACTGTTTTTCTTTAAATAAAGCTTGTTTTTTACAATTTAGATTTAGGAAAGGTTTGTAACGGGTTCAGGGTTCACATTCAAATCAGGTCCATCAAAGCAATTATAAAATAAAGAGAATATCATGATGTTTTCAAATATAGCTTTTCCTTCTATCAAGGATGAGTTTTTCAACAGATATACATTCCAGTGCCTCAGGATTGAAACATCTTACGTATTTAAAAAATTGGTAATTTAGAACCGTAGCACCTTTTAGGGAAGGGATAGATTTCTTGAAAAGCTTGTGTGTTTAAGGAAATAACATATTTAATGAATCATACACACAAATAACATCTGTTATCACTGATTAGGGAAATTTAGTGGAACTGCAAAAATTGAAATGACATTAATTTGTCCACACTGGAGAGGATCTGCAGAAGAGACCCGTGTTTAGATGCTTTAAAATGTAAATAGTGCCCATCGGGGAGCATAGCCTCACTTCACATAATGGGTTTTCAGATAAACAAGTAGGGGGAGTTACTAATTCTATAGGGGCATAATTAAAAATAATTAGACAACAAACCCTACATATTTTATAAAATGACTTCAAGGAAACAGATTTTGCATTTTCAGAGGGTGGTAAGCACATAGCACAGGCTTGGGGTCTGAGGTCCCCAGTGACACAAGCTTCCTTCCTTGTGCAAACCTGCCAATACACTTTTCAAAAAAGAAAAGAAGAAAACATTTACAAAGGATAGTCTCCAGGGGCAAGAAGGTATGCCTTTAATGATTCAGACCTTGGCAACCATCAATAAGTATGCTAGTGAAAGGCAACAAAGAGTGTAATATACATATTGCAAATCCAGGAAAATACTACTGTAGATAGACAGATGGATGGACAGATAGATAACTCGTGGTGAAATGAAAAAGTAGGCAGAATGACTATCGCTCTACGTTTTGCTATAATGACAAATAATGGCCAAATCTCAGTGCAACTGCAAATATTTATTTCTTGTTCACGTTACATGAGGGCTGTAGGCCCACTGGACTTGTGCTGAATTTGGCTGCACCCTGTGTGTCTTATTCTAGGACCCAAGGAGAAAGAGCAGCTGCTATCTGGGGCTTGCAGTACTCATAGTGGAGGGCAGAAGTTGAGAGGTAGAGCCAAACCACACCAGAGCATCATAATTTTCTGCTAAAACATAATGCGTTTCTCCTTTGCTCACCTTCTGTTGGCCAAAGCAAGTCCAAAGTCAGCAGGACTTGTTGCATTACAAAGAAGTGTAAATAAAGTGGAGAGGAATGAAAAATTCTGAACAAATAAATATTTGTCACACCTAACATGTAGAAAACAGCACAATAATATGACCAGTACATTTATTTTAAAGAAAACATTATGATTATTAAACACTTAGGGAATTCCAACAGAAAACTCCAGTCAGTGGTGGACTCAAGTTTTATGGGGCTTAAATACATGCAATTTTTGTGATCCTCTTTAGAAAATGTGATCAAATACTCCTATTTCAAAACTAGAGACCCTGAAGTTTAATTATCTTCATGATAAATTCAATTTTGCCTTCAGAATATATGTTGGAAAAACTCTGATTCTATTCATCAGTAAAATTGTGGCAAAATATATTTTGCTGTTGTTCAATTGCTCAGTCATGTCTGACATTTTGCGACCCCGTGGACCGAAGCCCCACAGGCTTCCCTGTCCTTCACTGTCTCCTGGGGTCTGCTAAAACTTGCATCATCCACTTTAAAATGTTTACTGGCACAAATTCTTTAAAAATAAAATACTCTAGCTTTTAATAGGCAAATGGTCATTTATTAATTTGGATTTAATATAATAAAATAATCTGTCTTCCCGAGGCCATAGAGGTCACAGACTTAAAGGAAGGTAAGAATTCCCTAGAGGTCTGCATCTGAAGAAGGCGATTTTTGTTCACTCAAGGAATCCAATTGGTTGTCATTGTTGAATATATTATGACTCATGCTGATCCCGGAAGATAGCTACTGTGAAGACCCAAGATTTTTGCTAAAATAAATTGATGTCTTTTTTCAGCCTATACAAAAAGTAATTTATTTCTTATAAATTTTCTGCACTCCCCGTATTGCTGAGAATAATGAAGGAATGGTATGATTTTCAAGCCAGGTAAGTTAAAACTAAACAATAAGAAGAGAATAAGGCTGACCTATGTTGAAGTGTATGGTAGTAATACCAGATCCATCAGTAGGTTAAGACCTAAGGATAATGTGAAAGATGGAGGTTAGAAAGAACACCTCCCAAGTCTTCATCACTCTACTCTTCACTGGGGGTGGTAGGCAATGTACCCCCATCAGTGCCCAAATCTTCAGAATCTGTGAATATGTTAGGGACCTTGCAAATATGGTTCCGATTACAGACCTGACATAGAGGAAATTATCCTGGAATATCCAGACTGTTGGATGGCATCATCAACTCGATGGACATGAGTTTGAGCAAGCTCTGGGAGTTGGTGATGGACAGGGAAGCCTGGCGTGCTGCAGCCTATGAGGTTGCAAAGAGTAATACATGACTGAACGACTGAACCGAACTGATTGAGATGACATGCTTAGTCACTCAGTTGTATCTGACTCTGATTCCATGGACTATAGAGTCTGCCAGGCTCCTCTGTCCATGAAATTCTCCAGGCAAGAATACTGGAGTGGGTAGCCATTCCCTTCTCCAGGGGATCTTCCTGACGCAGGGATCAAAACCAGGTCTCCTACATTGCAGGGGGTCTCCTGCATTGCAGGTGGATTCTTTACCTACTAAGCCACCAGGAAAGCCCAGGGAATATCCAGATGGGCCTCATCTAATGACAGAACTCCTTCAAAGCAGAAACCCTTTTCCAGCTGTGCTGGGAGAAAGAGATATGATGACCATAGGGTCAGTGAGACTTGGGAGAGAGACTCAACCTGCAGTGCTGACCCCTAAAAGCAAACACAGCCTTGCTGACACGTTGATTTTAGTCCAGTGAGATTCTTACCAGACTTTTGACCTACAGAAGGTCGAAAGTCTCATAAGTGTCCAGTAAGTGTGTTTCTTTAAGCCACAAATTTTGTTGCAATTTGTTACTGTAACCGTAAAAAGCAAACACACTTGGTGAAGCAGGGAAGTGACACACGCAGATGGTGCCCTCCATTTCCTGGTGTGAATGCTCCAGGGAGCTCCAATCCCCAAATCTGAGCGCCCAGGTTTCTGGGTTCTCCCAGGTACATACGCCACCACCCTGCTATGGACCACCACTCAGGCGTGTTTCCCAACCCGGAAATCTCTTCTAGTTTATTTCCTCCAGTTTCCTCAGCTTGTGTTTGTGAAGTGACGTTTCTGATCCTCTTAGTCTGATTATTCTGTGTGAGATAAAGTGGGAAAATACACTTTGGCAACCCCGTGGGTCACATTCTTCAGTGTGATCAAGCTGTTTGTAATGGACCAGGGCAATGTTTGGGAAGTACATTCATTTCCCACTGGTACAGGGGTTGACAATTTGGATTGTTCATGTTGCTGAAACAGAGAGCAGAGAACGTTAAATGCTTCTGTGGTCCAGGAAATATTTGAACTGTTTGACCGCGTGGCAACGCATGTCTGTATTTTTGTTTGTTTGTTTTCTGCTGGACATACTTCTGTGCAAAGCAAGTTATCTGTCTCACTTTAAAGGGGATACACAGGAAGAAACCTCAGAGGAAACTTTAATTAAAAACAAAGGCAAGAGTGAGTCACTTGGGAGAATTAGGAAAAAATATAGAACAGATGCAAAGGTAAAGAATGGACTGATTCTGAAGCAGTGTTTAAAACAGTTTGAATGAAAATGGTCATTGACTGGAGGTAAAAAAACAGTCACACATAAGCTACAATGAATGGTTTACTTTGCACACAAAATAGGCTGAAAAAAGGATTCAAGCAGCAGTGAAGGTGTGTTAAATAAATAGGCTAACTCTATTGAGAAACAACTGAAATCCTCCTGGAGAAAGACACTGAAATATATAGCCATTTGCCAAATAATGAACCAGAATGATGAGCTTTGTAGTCATTGGCATTATACAGTTGCTATATAATATTTTAATATACCTTAATACATATTCGTTTTCAACATCAAAGGATTTAATAATGCTGAAAGGAGTGTTTAGCATCCTCACAGAGCTTAATTTCTGGATTTCAGCTGTGCATCACTGAACAAACAGAATGTAATATTAATGGAGCTCTGCTTTGCCCAGAATATTGACTATTTATAATATTACAGTCATTAAAAAGAAGCACCAGTTTACTGATACAATTTAAATACTAGTGGTTGGAAAAAGAGAAGGTTATTTGTGTTCCTAAATTAGAGACATTTTTTCATGCCAACTTTCTTTCCACTGTAATGGAAGTGGAAGCGACAAGAATATATTGTGTATTTCCCCTGGAGAAACAGCTAAGTGTAACACAGAGCTCTGGACTTGGTGCCAGGACACTTGGGTTTCCCGTCCCTGCTCCTCTGGTTCTGGCCCTGACAACACTTGGATGCCTCCTAGAGCAGGTTCTCTGCCTGAAAAACAGAGATAATGTTACCTGTTTTTGTCTGATTCACAAAATGAGGTAACGTGATATACGGCAAGGTAAAAGTGCTTTGCAAGTTTTAAAGGGTCCTATCCACTAGGGTCCTTACATTAGGCTTAAAAAATATATATATAAAAAATAATATTTAAATATTTGAAATACCAATTCAGCATAAATGTAAATTGTTATAACACTTGGCAAAGTTTTAAAAATATTTAATTTTATGATAGTTTCATGATCCTGGCCTTATCATCAACTTGGGCTGTGTTCTTTCATAGTGATGTTAACTATACAAAAATATTTGGAAAATAAGTATTGTCTTCTCCATAGTTTTGCCTAGAGTTAGGGTTTTCCCTTTGTTTTGAGTTCTCTTATGTTGGTTGTTGACAGTCAAATCATATATCCATAAAGGTGTAAGCATAAATGCTAAATTCATTGATTTACTGACCAGGAAATACTAATCATATTTATGTGCCCAGCACTGTACAAAGTACTACTCAGTAAACTCACAAAATGAGCAGTTTTATTTTTTTCCTCTTCTAAATTGACTCACTCTTTGTCTGAATTAATAAAATCAACCAGTAGGTTTTGGGTTTCCTGTAGACACAGCTTAAATGTCACTTTCTATCTTCAAACTGCTATTTTGAGAACTGGTGATGTGTAGGTGGAAAACGCCTTACTATTTAGAAATAGAGTACTATACAGTAAGTCTTATTAGACAGTTGTTTTCACTTTGTAGGTTTCATTCGACTTTTTATTACAGAAAATTTTAAATGTGCATAAGCACATGACGTGAGAAGTCCTCATACACCTAACCAAGGCTCAACAATTAATGATTCATTGTCAATCTCACTTCACCTCTACCCTCATTCAACACTTCCCTACCCCATATCATTCTGGATCAAACATCAGTGCTCATGTAATTTAATCCTTATATTTTTCAGTGTATATTTCTAACAGATAAGGATTCACGACCCCTGCCCCCCAAATACCTACTATAGCATTAGTAGTAGTGTTATTTGCTCATTCGTGTCTGACTCTGCGACCCCACAGACTGTACCTCGCCAGGCTCCTCTGTCTGTGGGATTCCCCAGGAAAGAACGCTGGAGTGGGTTGCCATTCCCTTCTCCAGAGGATCTTCCCAACCCAGGAATCAAATCTGGGTCTCCTGTATTGCAAGCAGATTCTTTTACCATATTAGCTACAGGGAAGTCCCTACTAGTGCATTATTACACCCAAAATAAAATGAACAAAACTCCTTAATAGTATCAAACATTCAGTGTGTATTCCAATTTCCAACTATTTTTAATATTATGATTTTTGCAGTTTGTTTCATTTAGTATTCAGATAAGGGCCACACATTGCAATTTGTCGAAATGCCTCTTAATTCTATTTTAATCTTCAACTCTCTCTTTTTTCTCCCCCTTGCAAATTATTTGTTGAAGAAACTGGGTCATTTGTCCCGTGGTCTTTTCTACAGCCTAGATATTGCTGAGTGCAACCTGTTGTATAGTTTAATTTGTTTTTCAGTCTTATATGTTTCCTGAATATTAGTAATTAAAAATATATCTGCATGTAACATCTTTTTTTATAATAAACTTTTTATTTTAGAATAAGTTGGTATACAGAAAAATGTGAAGACAGTACAAAAAGTTCACACCCAGTTTCCCCTGTGATTAACATTTGAAATTAGCATGATACATTTGTTATAACTAATAAACAAATATTGATGCACTGTAATTATCTAAAGTCCATACTTTATGCAGATGCTGTTAGTGTTTACCTACTGTCCTTTCTCTGTTCCAGGACCCCATTTAGGAAACTGTGTTGCCTTGAGTTGTTATATCTCCTTGCCTCCTCTTGACTATGCCAGTTTATCAGACCTTCCTTATTTTTGATGACCTTAACAGTGTTGAGGGGTACCAGGGAAGCATTCTGTAAAAGGTTCCCTAATTGGATGTCTCATTAAACTGGGATTTAAGAGCTTTGGGGAGGAAGAGCGCAGAAGTGCCATTTCATCAAAAGTACATCCTATACATATGTTTTATCACTGTTGCTAATAGCCTTGGTCACCTGGCTGAGGCTGTGTTTTTCAGGCTTCTCCATTATAAACCTACTCTTTTTATCCCCTCTTTCCCTAAAGTCCTCTTTCGAAGGAACGCTCTTTCTGAAGCCCCTATACAGAGTGGAAATTTACTCTGCATCTTCTTTAGGTGGAGTAACTACATGTATTATTTAAAATCCTTCTTAATTTCTCTATTTATTGAATATATATTTAATCATTTAATCATGTGTTTATATCAGTATGGACTCATAGTTAGTTATTTTATACTTTCCGTTATAATCCAAAACTATGTTATTTATTTTGTTGCTCAAAATATTCCAGCTTTGGTCTTTGGGAGCTCTTTACAGGTGGTTCATTTGTCAGACCCCCACCATTGTGTGTGGGAGGGAAGAAGGAGAGTGTATGTTTCAAATATTTCCTTACTTTCTGGCAGACAAGATACACCAAGCTCATTAGGAATATTTCCTGCCTCCATCCTAGAATCAGTCATTTCTCCAAGAAGCCTTGGTTTCTTCTATTGGAGAATTAAAGATCTGGGCACCAAATTTAATAAAATATTTTAAAACCGTTCTTTTGCTTCCATTTAGTTGGTTTTGAAAACTTTGGATTATTTTTGTTACAGTTTTATTGTAAGTTTTTGATACTTTATATTTCCAATTTGCAGAAGTCATTTTTAGTTGAAAATTTCTGCCTGTATTGAATATGGAGCCTTTTATTTTAAGCAAGTAATTTGCACGGTTTTGTTTCTATGTATGTCTTTATTAAACTCAGTCTGAAAACATGAATTTTTCTACATTGTGCCTATTCAATCAGCTTGAGTGGCTATTTGGTTAAGTGGTGCTAAGTGTATGGGACCTTTGACTGTTTTTTAAAAAATTTTTAGTGAATCAACTAAATGTTTTGACATCTCATATTACAAAGTATCTAAAGAAAGTAGATAAATAAGCAAATATCATAAGGAGTGATTATGTTTAGCTCTGTGAAAATCATCCAGTTAAAAAGTCATGAATGTTTAACTTCTATGGTAGACCTTTCTGCATAACTAGGTAAATCAGTAGCAAAAAATGTCACTGTACAATTTACGAAATGCTTCTTAAGAAAATAAACAGTGGAAATGTTTGTACCTTATACCAGAAGAATTAAAAAAAAAATTGTCAAGGAGTGTCATTTCTATACAAAATATACTAGCTACATTTTTTTCATTTATTGGTTAGAGGTCTCTTTATATAATTTATTTTTTAAAGCTAGGCTTATAAAAGTTATCAGGATTCCAAAGGCAGGCTACCCTAGCAAAAAACTTACCAACTATCTACAGGGGGCAAGTCTCCTCTGATAAATGAGTTGTAGAGATAAATTGGTTCATATGGATAAAGTGAAAGTGTTAGTAATTCAGTCATGTCCAGCTCTTTGCAATCCCATGGACTATAGCCTGCCAGGCCCGAGAATTCTCCAGGCAAGAATATCAGAGTAGGTAGCCAGCCATTCCCTTCTCTAGAGGATCTTCCCAACCCAGGGACTGAACCCACCGTCTCCTGCATTGCAGGCAGATTCTTCACTGTCTGGGCCACCAAAGAAGCCTCGTATGTGGAAAGTACTTAACATATACATCTACAAGTATGTGTGACATATGGTATATCTACACATATAGGCATACATGTGTTTTAAATATTTACTTATGTTTGCTGTGCATGCTAAGTGCTTCAGTCATGTTCAACTCTCTGTGAAACTATGGACTGTAGCCCACTGGACTCCTCTGTCCATGAGGTTTTCTAGGCAAGAATACTGGAGTGGGCTGTATGCCCTGCTCCAGGGGATCTTCCCAACCCAGGGATCCAACCTGCACATCTTTTGTCTCCTGCATTGGCAGGTGGGTTCTTTACCACTAGTTCCACCCAGGAAGCCCCATACATACACACACACACACACACACACACACAATATGTAAATCCTAGCCCTGGTGGCTCAGACGGCAAAGAATCCTCCTGTAATGCGGGAGACCTGGGTTCGATCTCTGGGTTGGGAAGATCCCCTGGAGGAGGGCATGGCAACCCACTGCAGTATTCTTGCCTGGAGAATCCATAGAGAGAGGAGCATGACGGGCTACAGTCCATGGGGTCACAAAGAGTTAGACATGACTGAGCAACAAAGCATAGCACAGCACAGCCCATCCAAATGTTCAATAACAGTAATCCCGCCATAGTTAATATGCTTTCTCCAAATCAATATTGTAAGGGTATTGTTGAGTTTTTCTCTTTTGCATTTCTTAGTGTGTGACCTTTGCTCATTCTGCCCAAGGCACTAGGGTTATGTTATATCTGGAATGCAAAAATAGAGGCTTTCAATTTACAGCTTTTCATATCCAAAGCAGGAATGCAAAGCAGGGGTTTTGAATCTGCAGGAAGAAAATAATCCTAAAATCCAGGTTTTGTCAAAAGACTCTGCAAGTTTCCAAACTGTTTTTGCTCCATGTTGACTTTGTCCACGGCAGCTATCAAATGCCTGGGGGGGATTCAGGACAAGACTTAAGGGAAGACCTCATAGTTTGCCAAGGCCACAGAGAATTCAGACTATCTCTTTCGTCCTGGGGAAGATTTGCAGGACAAGATTTGCAGGAGAGAGACAGAGATGACTCCCAACCATCGCTTTGCAGGCAGAAGCTGCTCCAGAAGGGAAGGTGCTTTAAAGATGCTAAAGACCCTTCGAAGCAGAAGGCCTTTGCTTTGCTCCCTCTGCGGGACTCTGGGAGGAGACATGGGATGACAGTGGCTCCCACAACAGTGTCTGGTGTAAAGAAGTTATCTAGACCTTTAGGGTCTGGACTCACGGCTCCTTTGGCCTGTGTGTGGCCTGGGCTGTGTGTGGCAAGCAAGGGATCCAGAAGTGAGTGCGTGTCCTGGTGGGGAAAGCAGAGATCCAGGAAGGCCCAGTGGACCAATATGATTAATGGTCAGGCATAGAGGCAAATGGTCCACTGGTGTGTGTCTACACGGTGACTCACTGGGCAAATGCGACCATCAGCAACCCACTGTCATGCGTCCCGGGGCCAGACCAGGCACTCAGCTGAAGAGAGCAGGGAGGGTCCACGGAGGTCTCCATCTGAATCCTCACCACTGCTCCCCTCATCTCCACCCTCCTTCCGTGATATCAGGACTGTGTCTTGGAGCTAAGGAAGTGGAAGAGAAAATTCTTAAATAATTAGCATTTTCCCCAAAAAGACTGAGTAAACTACTCAAATTCAATTACAGTGAATCTGTAAATATAAAACTCACTCACTATCAG
>SJYC01122256.1:0-11304 GCA_006408675.1 Madoqua kirkii | reverse complement strand
GGTTTTGTCAAAAGACTCTGCAAGTTTCCAAACTGTTTTTGCTCCATGTTGACTTTGTCCACGGCAGCTATCAAATGCCTGGGGGGGATTCAGGACAAGACTTAAGGGAAGACCTCATAGTTTGCCAAGGCCACAGAGAATTCAGACTATCTCTTTCGTCCTGGGGAAGATTTGCAGGACAAGATTTGCAGGAGAGAGACAGAGATGACTCCCAACCATCGCTTTGCAGGCAGAAGCTGCTCCAGAAGGGAAGGTGCTTTAAAGATGCTAAAGACCCTTCGAAGCAGAAGGCCTTTGCTTTGCTCCCTCTGCGGGACTCTGGGAGGAGACATGGGATGACAGTGGCTCCCACAACAGTGTCTGGTGTAAAGAAGTTATCTAGACCTTTAGGGTCTGGACTCACGGCTCCTTTGGCCTGTGTGTGGCCTGGGCTGTGTGTGGCAAGCAAGGGATCCAGAAGTGAGTGCGTGTCCTGGTGGGGAAAGCAGAGATCCAGGAAGGCCCAGTGGACCAATATGATTAATGGTCAGGCATAGAGGCAAATGGTCCACTGGTGTGTGTCTACACGGTGACTCACTGGGCAAATGCGACCATCAGCAACCCACTGTCATGCGTCCCGGGACCAGACCAGGCACTCAGCTGAAGAGAGCAGGGAGGGTCCACGGAGGTCTCCATCTGAATCCTCACCACTGCTCCCCTCATCTCCACCCTCCTTCCGTGATATCAGGACTGTGTCTTGGAGCTAAGGAAGTGGAAGAGAAAATTCTTAAATAATTAGCATTTTCCCCAAAAAGACTGAGTAAACTACTCAAATTCAATTACAGTGAATCTGTAAATATAAAACTCACTCACTATCAGAACTAGACAAGTGGTGGGCACAGCACAGCCCTGGGCCAGGAGGCCAGGACACAGACAAGAGGCCAAGTTCAGGCCAATTACAAGCCTCCAAGTAGAAGAAACCAGGAGATGAGATCAGTGGATTGAGCTCAGAAATTGTGAAGGGGAAGCCAAGTGGTGGCAGAGGACCAGGTCTGAGCATGACCTCCCCTCTTAGGGAACAGGGACATCCGTCTCTAGGAATGACAGCAGCCCAGGACTGCTTGACATTTTCCTTAATTGAGTGTATGAGACAAAAGGTTGTATATCTAAAAGCAGTTTCACCTGGAAGTATGCATTGCGTGCGACTATTAGTAGCTTGGAGAGAGAGCCTTGAATTAAAATTAAGAAGCACATGTCAGAGTTGAGAAATACAGAAAGGATAAATCATAAAGCTAAGTGAGATCAGGATCATTCATTCATGAGAAAACTTTTCTCAAAATTTCAAATTGAGGAAAGAGAATCTTTGCAAGAATCTGGGGGGAAAATTGCTTCAGGAATTCTAAAAGGCCAGGTCACCATAAATATAAATGGGTTCATATTTATGGTACCTAGGAGATGCCATGTTTTTTGTCAGGTAATAAAGGAGCCCTTGCTAACTATCCATAGGAATGCAGACACATAGATGGACTTTTAAAACGAGCACACAACTGATAAACCTATTAGCAGGGCAGCAATGGAGGGGCAGATGTAGAGAACAGGCTTATAGACATAGGTAGGCAGGAGGAAGGAGAGAGAGAGAGAGGAAAGAAGAGAGAAATATGGAAGTATATACACTACTATATGTAAAACAGATAAACAAGGGAGATTTGTTGTATAACTCAGGCAACTTAAATCTGGCTCTGTGGCAATCTAGGTGGGTGTGAAGGGGTGGGAGGTGGGAGGGAGATATGAGATGGAGGGATGTACATACACCTATGACTGACTCATGTTGATGTATGGCAGAAACAAACACAGTATTGTAAAGCAATTGTCCTTCAATTAAGAATAAATAAATTTGTTAGAAAACACACAATAATGGGGTGGTATGGGAGCACAGAGAAAGGACATGGTGGGGTGCATTTTTTACCCTGACCCTGCCAGCATGTGTCTTGCTGATCAAAAATTTCCTTAATACATATTCATGAAGGACCTGTAATGTGGGAAGTTGTCCTGGAGAACATAGAAATGAATGGAGGGGGGGATGTTGCCAGATGTGCTTCCTGGTAAGTGCAATATCTAAATTGAGACCATCACTTCATGGCAAGTAGATGGGGAAACAGTGGAAAGTGACAGATATGTTTTTGGGTTCCAAAATCACTGCAGATGGTGACTGCAGCCAAGAAATTAATAGATGCTTATTCCTTGAAAGGAAAGTTATGACAAACCTAGACAGCATATTAAAAAGCAGAGACGTTACTTGGCCAACAAAGGTCCATCTAGTAAAGGCTATGGTTTTTCCAATAGTCATTTTGAATGTAAGAGTTGGACTATAAAGAAAGCTGAGTACTGAAGAATTTATGCTTTTGAACTGTGGTGTTGGAGAAGACTTTTGAAAGTCCCTTGGACTGCAAGGAGATCCAACCAGTCCATCCTAAAGGAGATTAGTCCTGAGTGTTCACTGGAAGGACTGAAGTTGAAGCTGAAACTCTAATACTTTGGCCACCTGATGCAAAGAACTGACTCATTGGAAAAGACCCAGATGTTGGGAAAGATTGAAGGCAGGAGGATAAGGGGATGACAGAAGATGAGATAGTTGGATGGCATCACCGACTCAATGGACATGAGTTTGAGTAAGCTCAGGGAGTTGGTGATGGACAGGGAGGCCTGGCATGCTGCAGTCCATGGGGTCACAAAGAGTCGGACACAACTGAGCAACTGAACTGAATTGAAATTGAGACCTGAAGGAATGCACAGGTGAATCAGAGGGTGAAGGTGATCCAAGTCGAGGAAACAGCATGGGCAAAGACCTGGACGGGAAGAGGGCTGCTCACCGGGGAATCTGCACATGCTTGAGTCACCTTGAGGATGCACAGAAAGGAGGTGGGGATGCAGCAGAGTGAGCAGAGAACCCCCGGGGACTGGGGACTCAGCCCGAGGGAGCCGGGGAAGAGGACAGAGGCAAGAGCTCTTCAGCAAGTGCAAGTGAGAGGGCTTGGGACTGAGTAGGCCTCGGGGCAGATGAAGAGGAGCTCAGAACCAGTCCAACTTTCTGTCTTGAGCAACTGGTGGTGCGGTTTACCTGGAGAAGCAACCCCAGAGACAGAGCAAGCAGGTGAGCAAGGCCAAGGCACACTGAGTTCAGCTGGGACTTGCTGAGTTTGAAATTCCTGGGAGAAATCCAAATGGAGCCCTGCAGAAATAGTTGGCTCCTTGGATCTGGGCTGGAGATGCAAATTTGACAGTGGTCAGTCTAATTTAAGATGCCTGACTATTGAAAAACAGTGACCGTGTCCTGTTCTTTGCCTCAACAGAGCTGTGGAAAATGGCCTTTATTTTTCAAACTGCATATCATAAAAACAAAGTTTCAAAGTATAGTGTGAACTAGGAATATCATTCTTAATACTAAATAGGTACTTAGTAATTAAAAAAGAAATCAGCTTACTGATTTCAAATGTTAGGTACTTTTTGATATGATGTATTTTCTAATCATTAAATGGGGTCACAAAGAGTCGGACACAACTGAGCAACTGAACTGAATTGAAATTGAGACCTGAAGGAATGCACAGGTGAATCAGAGGGTGAAGGTGATCCAAGTCGAGGGTCATTAAATGCATGTTTACTGTAAATTATATATTGTTCTTTGTAATCTTACAATTAAAATGCTTTAATTTCTCTAATTTCTTATTAATGTTCATGGAACTGGGATATAGATATTTTTCAAGCCATAAATCAAGTTTGAATCATTTCTTACAAAATTCAGTTCATTTGTGAGGTCATTTCATTTATTATATTTCTTATGTTTTATTGGGATATAATTAGCATAAAACATTGTGCAATTTTAACGTGTATGTGCGTTTATTTCTTTTTAAACAAATTTTAGTTTTTTTTATTAATTTGGCTGCTCTGTGTCTTAGTTGCTGCATATGGGATCTAGTTCCCTGACTAGGGATCGAACCTGGGTTCCCTGCATTAGGAGCTCAGAGTCTTAACCACTGAACCACCAAGGAAGTCCCGAGGTTATTTCTTTACAGAGTAGCTTCATCCAGGCATACATGAGTACCAAAATTTTGAGTCTTTCATTGTTAATAAATTGGAAAATACTAGCACGAAACAACGTTGATTGGTATGATTGGGTCCTTATTTATAGCTGTACAGTAAACTCGCCACAAACCCAGTAAGCTGCAGTACACTGGAAGTGTCTTTGATTTAAAAATCTTAATCATTGTTCCCTTCTCCATAGAACCAGGTGGGCTGAAGATCAGACTGCCAGCCTTGAGCCCTGCCTGACCATGAGGCGCTGCATGCACACAATCATGGCCTTTGCCCAAGGCTGACATTGCTTGACTGTGAGCCCAGTGTCTACAAGGTCAAGCCCTTACTAAAACCCTGGACAACATGCCCTGTGTTCACTGTGAGCTTTTTATTTGATGCAAATGGAATAGTTGGGCTAGACAGAGAGCCAACTTATGTAAATGTCTTAAGAAGACAATTGTCTTGCCATGTATGAGTTTTTGTTTTATCGTACTGTTATAAAACTTCCAAGGGAACTGTGACATAAGCTAACACTTGAAATCTGTTTACCAGTCTAATGCATCCAGAATTCCTATCTGCCGTACATATTCATAGCTTGGCAAAGTCCCAGAGGGTGAGAATTCTATATCAAAGCTGGCGTCTTTGTCGCTTGTGAAAGGTGAGTTTGGGCAACTATTATATGAGAATGGCATGAAAATACTATTTGGAGTTTCAACTTTAAACCCAAATATCAGAGAAACTTTAAAATTGTTAAACTTTGTACAATAGGCAAAATTGACCTTTCTAGATCTACCAGCTGTATACATTACTGTTGCTGTTCAGTTGCTCAGTCGTGTCCAACTCTTTGTGACCCCATGGACGGTAGCACTCCAGGCTTCCCTGTCCTTCATCTCCTGGAGCTTGCTCAAACTCAAAACCATTGAGTCAGCGATGCCGTTCAAGCGTCTCGCCCTCTGCCGTCCCCTTGTCCACCTGCCTTCAATCTTTCCAACATCAGGGTCTTTTCCAATAAGTCGGCTCTTCTCATCAAATGACCAAAGTATTTAAAAACCAGGAGAAAGTCCCAAAAGAAAGAAAGGGATGGGGTTTAGTGACATCTAGAAAATGTGACTCACTTACCAGAAAAGAGATATTTTATTTTTACTTTCTTATGTTAGTGGGGAAAATTGTTTGCTTGTTTTCTAGTTTATTTATTAAAAATAAAGTATGAAAAAGATGTAGAAATCTATCAGCTTACATTTTTGGAATAATGATAAAACAGAACCTTTGCAAAGCTGTAAGTAGATACACATTTAAAAATCACACAGCATTCACTGGGCTTTTCCTAGGAGTAGCATGACTACTGAAAAAAAAATCTATGGAGGAAAAAGAAGGCAAGGCTTATGTGGTCAACACCTTTTACAGCTAAAACAATTGTTTGATTTAAATCTGACTTTCCTGATGCATTTATTCAGAAGTAGGTATAGATGGTTAATGTGAAATGTAACTTTGAAGTCATCTATATAAACATAGACTGCCAGACAGTTTAAATAGTGTTTCTGAATGATTTTTTTGCCTGAAATATCCATGTGGCTGAATAGCCAAGGGCTTCCCTTGTAGCTCAGTCAGTAAAGAATCTGCCTGCAGTACAGAAGACCTGAGTTCAATCCCTGAGTTGGGAAGATCCCCTGGAGAAGGAAATAGCAACCCACTCCAGTATCTTTGCTTGGAAAATCTCATGGACAGGGGATCCTGGTAGGCTGTAGTCCATGGGGTCCCAAAGAGTTGGGCATGACTGAGCGACTAACACTTACTTATCCATGTGGCAGCTAGTTGATCAAATATCTTATTAATACATATTTACTAAGGGCCTACTATGGGCTCAATTGTTCTAGAGGATACAGAGAAATTCTCTAGAACATTGTCCCTATCTAGGGAGGCTTTGTAAAAGACCTGAGTTCAATCCCTGAGTTGGGAAGATCCCCTGGAGAAGGAAATAGCAACCCACTCCAGTATCTTTGCTTGGAAAATCTCATGGACAGGGGATCCTGGTAGGCTGTAGTCCATGGGGTCCCAAAGAGTTGGGCATGACTGAGCGACTAACACTTACTTATCCATGTGGCAGCTAGTTGATCAAATATCTTATTAATACATATTTACTAAGGGCCTACTATGGGCTCAATTGTTCTAGAGGATACAGAGAAATTCTCTAGAACATTGTCCCTATCTAGGGAGGCTTTGTATTCCAGCAAGATAATATCAGGGCTTCCCTGGTGGCTCAGTGGTAAAGAATCCGCCTGCCAATGCAGGAAACCCAGGTTCAAACTCTGTGTTGGGAAGATCCCCTGGAGTAGTAATTGGCAGCCCATTCCAGTATTCTTGCCTGGAAAACCCCATGGACCTAGGAGCATGCCAGGCTACAGTACATAGGGTTGCAAAACAAGTCAGGCATGACTTAGTGACTAAACAACAAAAACATGAACAAGATAACAACAATGTTACATGAATAACAGTCATTTACCATTCAGGCAAGGTGTGATGAAGGCCAAATAGACTGAAAAGAGTGAAGATCTTGAAAGTTCAGTGGAAGAAATGGTATCTACAGGTTGTGAGGATCTGGAAAGAATTGTGAAAAAAAAAGTTCAGGCTTTATAGTGAAGATTTTCATCATTTCAGTTCAGTTCAGTCGCTCAGTCATGTCCGACTCTTTGTGACCTCACGAATCTCAGCACATCAGTCCTCCCTGTCTATCACCAACTCCCGGAGTTCACTCAGACTCACATTCATTGAGTCCGTGATGCCATCCAGCCATCTCATCCTTGGTCATCCCCTTCTCCTCCTGCCCCCAATCCCTCCCAGCATCAAGGTGTTTTCCAATGAGTCAACTCTTTGCATCAGGTGGTCAAAGTACTGGAGTTTCAGCTTTAGCATCGTTCCTTCCAAAGAAATCCCAGGGCTGATCTCCTAAAGAATGGACTGGTTGGATCTCCTTGCAGTCCAAGGGACTCTCAAGAGTCTTCTCCAACACCACAGTTCAAAAGCATCAATTCTTCGGCACTCAGCCTTCTTCACAGTCCAACTCTCACATCCATACATGACCACAGGAAAAACCATAGCCTTGACTAGATGGAGCTTAGTCGGCAAAGTAATGTCTCTGCTTTTGAATATACTATCTAGGTTGGTCATAACTTTTCTTCCAAGGAGTAAGCATCTTTTAATTTCATGGCTGCAGTCACTATCTGCAGTGATTTGGAGCCCCCAAAATAAAGTCTGACACTGTTTCCACTGTTTCCCCATCTATTTCCCATAAAGTGATGGGACGGGATGCCATGATTTCATTTTCTGAATGTTGACCTTTAAGCCAACTTTTTCGCTTTCCTCTTTCACTTTCATCAAGAGGCTTTTTAGTTCCTCTTCACTTTCTGCCATAAGGGTGGTGTCATCTGTATATCTGAGGTTATTGATATTTCTCTCAGCAATCTTGATTCCAGCTTGTGTTTCTTCTAGTCCAGCACTTCTCATGATGTACTCTGCATATAAGTTAAATAAGCAGGGTGACAATATACAGCCTTGACGTACTCCTTTTCCTAAATGGAACCAATCTGTTGTTCCATGTCCAGTTCTAACTGTTGCTTTCTGACCTGCATACAGATTTCTCAAGAGGCAGGTTAGGTGGTCTGGTATTCCCATCTCTTTCAGAATTTTCCACATTTGATTGTGATCCACACAGTCAAAGGCTTTGGCATAGTCAATAAAGCAGAAATAGATGTTTTTTGGAATTCTCTTGCTTTTTCCATGATCCATATGTTGACCTTTAAGCCAACTTTTTCGCTTTCCTCTTTCACTTTCATCAAGAGGCTTTTTAGTTCCTCTTCACTTTCTGCCATAAGGGTGGTGTCATCTGTATATCTGAGGTTATTGATATTTCTCTCAGCAATCTTGATTCCAGCTTGTGTTTCTTCTAGTCCAGCACTTCTCATGATGTACTCTGCATATAAGTTAAATAAGCAGGGTGACAATATACAGCCTTGACGTACTCCTTTTCCTAAATGGAACCAATCTGTTGTTCCATGTCCAGTTCTAACTGTTGCTTTCTGACCTGCATACAGATTTCTCAAGAGGCAGGTTAGGTGGTCTGGTATTCCCATCTCTTTCAGAATTTTCCACATTTGATTGTGATCCACAAAGTCAAAGGCTTTGGCATAGTCAATAAAGCAGGAATTGATGTTTTTCTGGAACTCTCTTGCTTTTTCCATGATCCATGGCATACACAATAGCCCAACAGAATCATACAGCTCAGGTAAGAGATAAGTAACTCTTTGGTCTTTGTATAATTACTAAATAATTACAGGAACTAAATAATTCCTTCATTATTTAGAGGAACATAATTATATAAAGACCAAAGAGTTACTTATCCCTTACCTGAACTGTATGACTCTGTTGGGCTATTGTATATGCCATGCTGTTTGATTTTTGATGATTTTAGTTTCTAAATTCTTTCAGTTACCAATGAAAACCCAACAAAACAATATTTGTCACATGACTATATATCTCCAGTAATGAATCTGTATAAACTCATAGTTATGAAAACAAGTGGTACTAACAAAAGACTCTATAATGAATAAGAAGTTATATAACTTAATGATAATGTTATAGCTTAAATCTGAGTGGGAAAAGGTGAGCAGTTTTTCCACAATTGTACATTGATGTATTTTCCTTAAGGATTTTCTTCACATTCACAAGATTTTGTTTCTCACCTAGAAATTAGTATGATCCAGAGTCACTGCTTTTCATTCAAAATAACCACACTTTTCAATTTTCAAAAGAAGTTTCCTTTTTCTAACCCAAAAAGATCCAGATAGATCAGATTTTTCCCAATGTTTTCTTAGCCCAGTGTTAATTTCTGGCCACAGATTCTGTCATAAAGGCTAACTTTGGGGAGATTTAGCCTTAGGGTAAAAAAGAAACAATATAAACAATATAATAGTGTAATTTAAGGAATATTATAGCTATGGGTACTAATTTATTCTTTTAAACTGCCTTAGAATTAAGAATTGGTCTAAAGCAGACAAACCCAACTAAGTTTGTACTGGATGGTTGTTCAGCTGTTATGCATGTGCAGAGAGGTGACATACCATAGGGGTTAACTGCCCAGACCCCAGACCCTAGAGTTCAGCTTGCCTGGCCTCAAATCCCAAACTCATTGAATTTTTAGAACATTACCCGGGAAGATTGCTGCAACTTTATCATTTTCTCAACTGTAAAACAGGAATAATAACAGTACCTATCTCAAAAATAAACTGGTACATGAACTTAAAATTATCCCTAGCAAAGAACAATCACTAAGTGTCAGTTAGTATCATTCAGTTTTCATGTAGTGATGACTGTGGGTATACTGTTTTATTTCAGTTTTTCCTTTCTGTCTGAAACCTCTTTCTTTCCTCTCATCTGCCATCCTCACTCCCATCGTCTAGACCATTTGTCTTTCATTTGCATTGCCTAACACGGCACGGTGTCTTCACAAAAGTGCTCAGTAAAGGCTGAATGAAGGAATGAATGAATGAACCAGATTTCTGGCTCTTGTCTCAGTCTCCTCAGCACCATCCCCAGACCCCGATGCTCTCCTGTATTGGAGAGGGAGCCCCTCTTCTTGTCCCCATAAGCCCTTATGAACACCCATTAACTACAGTGAACACTGCAGGCTTGGTTGATCTGTATGACACTCTTTTCCCTTTACATTTCTTCAAATTCCCAAGTTCTTCTTTCTTACGTAGGAGTTATTTGAGCCAGAATCTGTGAGCTTCTTGAGAGTAGTAGCTCTCACCTGCATCACCTGATGCTTGGCAAATGATTGGTTGAATGAGTGGATGAATGAATGACTGGACTCGTTCCAACTCCTCAGCAGAGCCCTGATAGTCTCTGACCACCTGTCAACTTCCAGGAATTGTAGGCACAGGCCCCTGGCTCCTCCGAAGAGTGGCCTGACCCTGGAAAAGGCTGGTAGGAACCAATAGCAGAGAACTCTGCCTGCTACCATCTGACCACTGAATGAATGCAGTGGCTGGAACTTCCTGTACCCTCATACCTTCATTCTACAAATGAAGAAGCGAAACCCTCAAAAAGGTTCAACCCCCAACAAGGACCTACTGTGTAGCACATGAAACTCTGCTCAATGTTATGTGGCAGCCTCCATAGGAGGGGAGTTTGGGGGAGAATGGAGACATATATATGTATGGCTGAGTCCCTTGCTGTTCATCTGAAACTATCATAACATTGTTAATCGGATATACCTCAGTACAAAATCAAAAGTCTAATAAATAAAAAATTAAAATTTTAAAAAGTTCTAGCTTCAAGATCTCCTAGCGTATTAGAGAAGCAACTGGAAATACAGTTTAGGTCTCCTGGCTTGTACTCTATACATATTCAAGTGCAAAGAGACTTTGCATATGAGATTTGCATGCTCTGTGGAAAGCTTAGGAGGAAGGAGTGAACGGAGAAGAGAAATTGGATAAACAGGAAATATTCTTGTTTATCTTATTTTTTATTCCTAACAAGAGTCATTGCTAGTTACAATATCCTCCCATATGAATGTTTTAACTATTAGTGATCAAATCCATATATAGAGGAATTATAAATAAATGTCTTGGGATCTTATATTTTAGAATCTGAAAACATGTACTGCTTTTGCCTGCCTAGAACCGTCTCTCCTTTTTTGGTGACCACACCTCGGTGTCCATTCTGGGGGGTCTGTGTCTTCCTAGCTGCTAGCCTTCTTCATGGTCATTTCAGGGAAGATGTCCAGATCAGCCCAGTCAAGGTGTGGCCTTGTGAACTTTGCTAAGAGGATCAGAATCTCTCCCAGGAATGTAGATCCTGAGCTGAGAGACACTCAGACAGAAAAGGGCAAGCACAGATTCATTCCATTAAGCTTCCTATGGACAGCTTTGTGGATTCTATGGATAATCTATGGATTCCCCCTACCTGGATCCTTGGAACTGTTCTAGGGTCTGTCCTCACCCGGGTGGCTTATCAGCTTTATCTTTGATTCTGTGAGCTGACCCATATCCTTCCAACAAATTTCTTTACTGTTGAAGTGGTAGAGTTTGTTTGCAACTAAACTCTACTGGCGGTTGGACTGCAAGTTGGTTTGTCTACAAAGCAAGCTAGCAGAAAAAGAAAGAAATGTGGAAAAGGTATGTGTGTGTGTGTACTGCTAAGTATATAACCACACAAGAGAAAACAGACTTTGTGCTACTATATATACAAAGTGGAGAC
>SJYC01122254.1:0-25120 GCA_006408675.1 Madoqua kirkii | reverse complement strand
CAAAATAAAGAAAGATTTTTTTTTCAAAAAATGAAAGCTGAATGAAATTATTGTCAACAGACTTGTGCTATAAGACATGTTAAGGGAAAATTTTCCTGTAGAAGGAAAAATGATACCATGCAAAAACCTAAATCTATGCAAAGAAATGGGGGCTCCAGAAATAGTTAAAATGAAGTTAATATAAAAGACATTTCCCTATTTTAAATTGTTTTAAGAAATTATTGACTGTTAAAGCAAAAATAGAAACAATGTCTTGCAAGTTTATAGCAGATGTAAAGGTGTAATGTATGACAAAAATAACATAAAAGAAGGGAGGAATTGGAAGTATCTTGTTATAGGATTTTTATACTGTATAATAGAAGTGTAACATAATTTAAAGGAGCCTGTGGTATATAAGAGGCTTCCCCAGTGGCTCAGCGGTGAAGAATCCTCCTGAAAATGTAGGAGACGCAGGAGACTCGGGTTCAGTCCCAGGGTCAGAAAGATCCCCTGGAGGAGGGCCTGGCAACCCACTCCAGTATTCTTGCTGGGAAAATTCCATGGGCAGAGGAGCCTGGTGGACTATGATCCATGGGGTCACAGGAGTCAAACATGACTGAAGCAACTGAGCACACACCCACGGTAAATAATTTACTGCAATGTACCTTAATGCACATTCAATACATTACAGTGTAACCCTAGGGAAGCCACTAAAACTTTTAAAAATTATAACTAATAAGCCAGTAACATATAAAAAGGAAATAGTAAATTAATTCAAAAGCTGACAGAGAAGGAGAAGAAAAAGGGAAAGAGTACAAAATAAAAACCAAACAGCAAGATGGTAGATTTTAATAAAATCATACTAACCATGAAATAAAAATGGTCTAAACCTGTGTAGTCCATTAGAACTATAATGTGAATAGAGTATGTAAAAATTTCTGGTACTCATGTTAAAAAAGAAAAAGCAACATATGAGGTTAATTTTAATCATTCATTTAACAGCATCTATGCAATATAGTATTATTTCCTTAATGCACATTCAATACATTACAGTGTAACCCTAGGGAAGCCACTAAAACTTTTAAAAATTATAACTAATAAGCCAGTAACATATAAAAAGGAAATAGTAAATTAATTCAAAAGCTGACAGAGAAGGAGAAGAAAAAGGGAAAGAGTACAAAATAAAAACCAAACAGCAAGATGGTAGATTTTAATAAAATCATACTAACAATGAAATAAAAATGGTCTAAACCTGTGTAGTCCATTAGAACTATAATGTGAATAGAGTATGTAAAAATTTCTGATACTCATGTTAAAAAAGAAAAAGCAACATATGAGGTTAATTTTAATCATTCATTTAACAGCATCTATGCAATATAGTATTATTTCAACATATAATCAATATAAAATTGTTAATGAGATATTTTAAATTTTGTTCTATAAAATCTCATGTGTATCTTACACTTACATCTCAATTCAAACCAGTGATATATCACGTTCTTCAAAGCCTCATGTGGCTGGGAGCTATCTTACTGACACTGTAGTTTCAGTTAACCACATAAGTTGAAAGAGATTTTCTGATTAAATCAGAAAGCAAGCCTTAACTAAATGCTATTTATAAGAAACCCTCTTTAAATACAAAACATAAGCAAGTTAAAATGACAAAAACTAAAAGAATGGAAAAATAGGAAGATCCCCTGGAGAAGGAAATGGCAACCCATTCCAGTATCTTTGTCTGGAGAATCCCACAGAGAGAGGAGCCTGGTAGGTTACAGTCCATGGGGTCGCAAAGAGTCGGATTACATACTTATTTATCTTATAATTGGAAGTTTGAGCACCTTAATCCCCTTCACCCTTTTCACTCACACTCACTCCCCTTTATTCTGGCAATAAGCTGTTTGTTCTTTATATGGGTCTGTTTCTGCTTTGTTTTGTTCGTTTATTGGTTTCTTTAGATTCCATACATAAGGGAGAATATACAGTATTTTTCTTTGCGTAACTTATTTCACTTAGCTTAATACCGTCTAGACCCACACTGTCACAACTGACAGTATTTTGTTCTTTCTATGGCTGAGTAATATTCCCTTCTATATATATCTCACATCTTCTTCATCCATTCATCTATTTATAGACACTTAGGTTGCTATTGCAGTAAGCATAGGAGGCTGGAGAAGGAAATGGCAACCCACTCCAGTATTCTTGCCTGGGAGAATCTCATGGACAGAGGAGCCTGGCAGGCTACAGTCCATGGGGTCACAAGAGTTAGACTTGACTTAGCGACTAAACCATCACCGCCAAACACAGGACGCATATATGGTTTTGAATTGGTGTTTTTGTTTTCTTTGCATAAATACTCAAAAGAGGAATTGCTGGATTATGTGGTAGTTCTATTTTTAATCTTTTGAGGAATCTACACACTGTTTTCCACAGTGGTTACACCAGTTTATATCCCCACCAGCAGTGTTCAAGGATTTCCTTTTCTCCACTTTCTTGCCTGTCTTTGTTATTTCTTATGTCTGATAGTAGCTATTCTACCAGATGTGAGGTGATATCACACTATTGCTTCAGTTTGCATTTCCTAAATGATTAATGATGTTGGAACATATTTTCATGTATCTATTGCTCATCTGTAAGTCTTCCTTAGAAAAGTATCTATCAGATCCTCTGCCCACTTTTAAACTGACTTGTTGATTTTATTTTTTAATACTGAAATGTGTGAGTCTTTATGTATTTTGAATATCAACGCTTTATTGAATGTACCATCATTTGCAAATATTTTTCCCATTAAGATTGTTGTCTTTTCATTTTGTTGATGATTTCCTTTCATGTGCAAAAGCTTTTTAGTCTGATGTAGTCCCATTTGTTGTATTTTTGCTTTTGTTGCTCTTATCTGAGCAGACATATTCCCCCCAAATATGGTTAAGATCAATGTCAAAGTTTTTTTTTTCTATTTTTTTCTAGAAGTTTTATGATTTCAAGGTCTTACATTTAAGTCTTTAATCTATGAGTTTATTTTGTATGTGATGTAAGAAAACTGGCCTGGGAGCCTGGTGTGGGGCTTAGACCCTGCCCTCCTTGGGGAGAACCTCTGTGGTTGGGATAGCCTACCTGGTTATGGGTTACCACACCAGAAGGGGAGATCCTGACTCAATCTCATCTCCACCCCTCCTACTTATCCCACTGTGGTTCTTTCTTTATATCTTGTGTTGTAGGACAGCAAAACACAGGATCTTCATTGCAGAGTGTGGGATCTTTATTTGTGGCATGCAAACTCTTAGTTGTGGCATGTGGGATCTAGTTCCCTGACCAGGGATTGGACCCGGGCCCCCTGCATTGACAATGTGCCATCTCAGCCAATGGACCTCCAGGGAAGTCCCTCAAGATACACTCAATGTTAACTTACATGGGTAGGACAGAATTGGAGGTGGTTATGTGAGCTATTGAATAATAGCATTATAATAATAGCTCAGGGATGGAAAAGAAGTGAAAGAAAGCTGCTCTAAGAAAGTGTCATGCGGGGGCTTTGAGTAGAAGGTTGAAATGACTAATTGCACTTGGAAGAGATAGTCTTCCTTAGAAAAGTATCTATCAGATCCTCTGCCCACTTTTAAACTGACTTGTTGATTTTATTTTTTAATACTGAAATGTGTGAGTTCTTTATGTATTTTGAATATCAACGCTTTATTGAATGTACCATCATTTGCAAATATTTTTCCCATTAAGATTGTTGTCTTTTCATTTTGTTGATGATTTCCTTTCATGTGCAAAAGCTTTTTAGTCTGATGTAGTCCCATTTGTTGTATTTTTGCTTTTGTTGCTCTTATCTGAGCAGACATATTCCCCCCAAATATGGTTAAGATCAATGTCAAAGTTTTTTTTTTCTATTTTTTTCTAGAAGTTTTATGATTTCAAGGTCTTACATTTAAGTCTTTAATCTATGAGTTTATTTTGTATGTGATGTAAGAAAACTGGCCGGGGAGCCTGGTGTGGGGCTTAGACCCTGCCCTCCTTGGGGAGAACCTCTGTGGTTGGGATAGCCTACCTGGTTATGGGTTACCACACCAGAAGGGGAGATCCTGACTCAATCTCATCTCCACCCCTCCTACTTATCCCACTGTGGTTCTTTCTTTATATCTTGTGTTGTAGGACAGCAAAACACAGGATCTTCATTGCAGAGTGTGGGATCTTTATTTGTGGCATGCAAACTCTTAGTTGTGGCATGTGGGATCTAGTTCCCTGACCAGGGATTGGACCCGGGCCCCCTGCATTGACAATGTGCCATCTCAGCCAATGGACCTCCAGGGAAGTCCCTCAAGATACACTCAATGTTAACTTACATGGGTAGGACAGAATTGGAGGTGGTTATGTGAGCTATTGAATAATAGCATTATAATAATAGCTCAGGGATGGAAAAGAAGTGAAAGAAAGCTGCTCTAAGAAAGTGTCATGCGGGGGCTTTGAGTAGAAGGTTGAAATGACTAATTGCACTTGGAAGAGATTAGGAAATCTCCTGAAAGATATAAGTGAAAGAAAAGTATATTCGACAGGTTTCAGTCTAATCTGAAGAGCTGCATATTTTCAGTCCTACAGTGCTGATAAATGAAATTAGGTTTAGGGGTGATCCTTTAGGGCTAGTGATTTGGAGGCAGCTTTGAAAGAGCTACAAGGGCAGAAGGCAATGGTAACCCACTCAGAGAAGGCAATGGCAACCCACTCCAGTGCTCTTGCCTGGAAAGTCCCATGGACGGAGGAGCCTGGTAGGCTGCAGTCCGTGGGGTCGCTAAGAGTCGGACACAACTGAGCGACTTCACTTGCACTTTGAAAGAGCTGCCAGGGTATTAAGTGATCTTTAATTGCTATTCATCCTTAGGTCTTTAGGTCTAAAGATCCCAGCAATTTCCTAGGTGGAAATAGGAGGGTAGAGGGAAGGAAAAGTTTTGAGTCTTGTGGAAGTTTACTTTCCTGGCAGCTCAAAGTTATACTCTTTGGTGAGCTCCGCTTACTGATTCATTTATTCACACTTTTTCATTGAAGACCTATTTTTGTGAATAGGTGAGAACTAAGGATGTGGGATCTAGTTCTTTAGCTATATGGGATCTAGTTCCCTGACCAAATCAAACTGAGGCCCCTTGCAGTGGGAGTATGCAAACTTAGCCAATGGACCACCAGGGAAGTCCCTCTCTTCCATTCTCAATTACAGTACTGATTCTGTAACAGGAGACTCAGGTTCCATCCCTGGGTCAGGAAGATCCCCTGGAGTAGGAAACAGAAATCCACTCCAGTATTCTTGCCTGGAGAATTCCATGGACAGAGGCACGTGGTGGGCTAAAAAGTTCACAGGGCTGCAAAGAGTTGGACATTACTGAGTGACTGAGTGTGCACATGGCCTATCTTTTCTACTATTCTTTTTCTGTATTCCAGTCATTATATTGGTCTTCTCTTCACTTTCAAAACAGGCTACAGTCATCATCTTTTCCCTGAGATGATTTTTTTCTCTCTACTCTCCATTTAGACAATATCTACATATGCTTTAGGTTTCAAGTTAAATATCTCCTTTTAAATGAGTTGTCCCCAGATGTGTAAGCCAGAGGAGATTCCCTTCTTATGTGTTCTATCATAATAATTTAATTTGTTTTATTGCACTTATTTGTTGAATGTATCTTCTCTGTAAGTTCTATGAGGGCAGAGACAGGAGTCTTGGCTTCTTCACTCCTGTCTTCTCAGCTCCCTAAGCTGTACCACAGGAATCTAGAGGCTTCTAAGTCTCTTTACCTTCCCTACCAAAGCCAAGGGATTCTCTGCCTAGTCTGGAAGGAGCTGAGAAAACTTCTCTTCTGACATTTTCTACCTTCTTCCAAGTATTTTGTCTTTGCCAAGGCCAATGTTTGAAACTCAAAAGCAAAGAATTGATCGATTTGTTCTCTGCATTCTGCCGTTTCAACCTTCTGCAGAGACAATGGCAGAGAAGTTTGGCGTATAGGAATGTGTTTAAGGAGAAGGGGACCACTCAAATATTATCTCCACCTCATATCCATAGCCAACACCTGCCCAGAGATGACACGTGTTCCCCATGACTTTTGGATGCTGTGCTGCACTGCCTAGAGTCCCCTTCCATGACTAAAGGTCTTATTCTCTGGGGAGCCTAGGAATTTTGCCTGCTGACAGCTATTAGCTTGGAACTTTCTTTGGGAATTGCCCTCAGCTATAGAGAGCCTCCTAGCCTAGGTTCAAACCTCTTCCCTTTGATATCTCATATCCAGTATAAAGAGTGGCTCCATCTCCTAACCTAATCTCATCAGTTGGCTGAAGTCTTGTGATTACAGCCCACCTTTTTAGTCCCATCCAGCCTCCTTCCCTTTCCCCATTGGTGTCAATCCCAAGACTCATTCCCAATAAATTTTCTGCACACAAAGCTCTATCTCAGAGTCTATTTCCTGGAGGTCTTATCTTGCAACAGTTATATCTGCAATTATATGTATTTTTCATCCATCTACCTCTCAATTCCAAACACCTAAAAGTGAGGAGGGGGAGGATTTTAGATTGCTTGGAATCTTGCTTCAAACAAGTCATGTAGGGAAAGAATTATAGCTTATTTCTGTTGATTTCAGATTTGGGATACAGTCAGTGGGATACTATTGCAAGAAATGGAAAAGAACAGGGAGAAAATTTTTTTCATATTTACTCTTCCTAGATTGCATTGAGGGCTTCCCTGATGGCTCCCACGGTAAAGCGTCTGCCCACAATGAGTAAGACCTGGGTTCGATTCCTAGGTTGGGAAAGTCCCCTGGAGAAGGAAATGGCAATCCACTCCAGCACTCTTGCCTGGAAAATCCCATGGACAGAGGAGCCTGATAGGCTACAGTCCATGGGGTCGCAAAGAGTCGGACACGACTGGGCGACTTCACTTCACTTCACTTCACTTCACTTCACTTCACTTCAGATTGCATTGAAGAGGATTTTATGTAGATATATTAGGAGAACTTGTAGAATTAAAAATAAGAAAGGCGTATAAGAGAAAGTTGCTGACAATTTTTAAAGTACAAATTATAAAATCCTATAAAATTCTCAAAAAACCAAAATGATGTGTGTCATCTTGAAGAGTAGAGCTGATGTATATATGCAGATTGGGAAATCTCATATACCAAGATATTTAGTATTAACTGCTTTTCCCTAGAAAACTGAAGAAAACCAAGTTGAAGGAAAGGTAAGACTAAAAGAGATAACATTTGTTGTGTTTTTTAATGCAAAGGAATAATAATAATTTTATTTTTCCCTGAGAGTTGGAAGGATCTTAGAGGTCATAAAGTCCTGGCCAGTGCAGGAATATCTTCTGGGATTTATTGTCCTTTTGCTCAGAACACACAAATATAATGTTAATTTTGTGTTTTATTATTTTGAAGTTTAATAATCTTTGCTAAGTATTAACTTGAGGCTATATACACTACACAGCTTTTTCTTATTCCTCAACTGTGTTAATGTTGATGCTTTTACCATCTTCTGTTTAATCTTGCCCCTGGGATCTATTACACTTAGTTAGCACAGAGTGTCTAAAGGAGACACACTGATTTGCTTTGGTTTGTCCTCAGATTCATACTGGACTTAACCCATCCCTGTTCGTGATTATTCAGGTTTCCCCTCATTGCTGAAAAACTACAAAACAGAGGTGGACAGTGTTCAAGTAATGTAGTATAACAACTGTCTTAAGCATTGCCTCATTCTGGATGGATTATGCTACCAGAATGCATCTGTAATTTGTTTCCCTGAGTGTAAGTACATGTGTATGAGGAACAGGGGAATGTCGTCTCCTTTGCCACATGGGTTTTCTTTCTTTTTTTTTTTTTTTGGCCTCTTTATGAACATAGAGCAATTTTATCCAGAACATGGAAATTAAAGCAAAGTAATAATCATCATCACCTTTTTAAGTGGTTCCTATATTCTAGGCACCATGCTGAGTGTTTTACATTCATTTGGCTCTCTTAAGGCTCACAGCCCTCTGAGGTAGGTAGCTAATACTCATATTTTACAAATTAAAAAACCCTGAGTCCTCACAGAGGTGTAAGTAATTTGCCTAAATTCGCATGACTACAAGGTTATCATAAGTCGTAGCTGATTTTATTTTAGCCACTCTTTCCAAAACTTTTTTGAAAAGAAAATTCAAAGATTTTCACTTTAGGTCTTGACTGACTTCTCGCGAGACACCTTCTGTGCCCTTAAATTTCCCTCTGCGTTTCAGCAACTCAGTTCCACAGCGTTACTGTCTTTCCGCATAAAAATGCCCCGCACTCCTTCCGCCAGCGTCCTGTCTTCCCTTCCCCCAGCCATCTCGCTACTCAGCACTTGAGCTCTTTGTTATCTCCTAGCCCGCGCTAACTGGATGACTAGCTGCCAAATAAAATCACAGGAGGGAAAGATAAAGCATCTCATCTTTCTCTCTTAAGCCTTTGCTCTCTTCCACTTCCTTGTCAGTGAGTGTTCGAGTTCTCCAGTTTCCCCAGGCAGGCCCAGTGCTAAAAATAGCCCACCCTGCCTGATGGCGCTGGTGGCATTTCCTGGGGTGGAAGGGGCCCGAGTAAAAACAACTGCTGAGACGAGATGATCGCCCTGAAGCAGTCAGGGGACACCCCACCCGCACCCACTGCTGAAATCCTGGGACTTGGGCAGGAACTGGTTTATCGTCACTCTTGGAAGGATCAGATCAAAAGGAAATTAGTGTGTTTCCTCTTCTCAGATGAGAGGGGCATAACTTTTCATTGTTTCAAGGGCATAAAACACGTGTAATCATAGAAATATAATTCAAGCCTGTCTGTCCACCCTACTGTTGTTTCAACGAAGTAGAGAAGTTTGATGAGAATAAATGTTAATTGAACCGTTAACGTTTAACAAACATCATTGAACTCATTGCTGACTTTTTCTCATACATACATAATGTTTTGGGGCCATCCTCAGTGGCCCAATGGTTAAGACTCTTCGCGTCCACTGTAGAGGGTGCAGGTTAAATCCCTGGCCAGGGAACTAAGATTCCACATGCCGAGAGATGTGGCCAAACTAAGATTAAAAAATAATAATGCTATATATATTTAGGGCCTTCCCTGGTAGTTCAAAGGGTTAAGAATCTGCCTGCAATGCAGGAGACTCTGGTTCAATCCCTGGGCTGGGAAGATCCCCTGGAGAGAGGGGTGGCAACCCAGTCCAGTGTTTTTGCCTGGAGAATCCCCTGGATAGAGGAGCCTGCGCAGCTTTCACTTTCACTTTAAAGTTAAGAAGATTCCATTAAAAAAAAAAGACTTCCTGCCAGGACAAAGATGGAAATGAAATGATTTAAAAAAAAATCTGTGAAATCCATATTCTCTCCAGCTGTTATTCTGAGATACGTTTTTTTCCACAAAAAAATAGCTTTATCATTTTTTTCTGACTGAAGTGATAATATATGTTTACTTCTAAAATTCAATCTGATATTAAAGAAGAAAGTAAAAATCACACAAAATCCTCCACACAGAGAAAACCAAATTTTGTGACAATCCTTTTATGCATACACACCTCGGCCTAAGCCCACGAATTCATTGCCCTCCCCACAGGGACTCAGAAAGGTGGCCAGCTGGGTCCAGTAAGGTGTAAGAGGAAACTTGCTGTGGTTTTTTCTTTACTGTAAGAAGGGACAGTAGGAAGAAGTAGACACTTTTTCTCCCGGTCATTGTCAAGTGTAGATGCCACTTTTAGAAAAACTGCTGTAGCCACCTCAATACCAGCCTCTAGAAAGCCGATGGAGAAAAAGAAGGCAAGGATAGGAGAATCACAGGAAATGATTCTGATGAAGACACTGAGTTGAGGCACTATACCTCTGGACTCCCCAGCACATGAGCCTATAAATTCCCTTATTGCTTGTATGACTTGAATTTTTCAAAACTTGAAGCTGAATGCATCCTAATTAACAAAGATAGAATATGCCCTAAGAAAAAGTTTAGCATTTATGTAAGGTCAATCCTGTATTTTCTTAATAATTTCTGGCTTACTAATTAGCTTTTAAAAGTGTCTTCAATATGCAGTTATATACATATATATGACTGAGCAAGTGAGCTAAGCTGCTTCAGTCATGTCTGATTCTTTGCAACCCCATGGACAATAGCCCTCCAGGCTCCTCTGTCCGTGGGATTTTCCAGGCAAGAACACGAGTGGGTTGCCATGGCCTCCTGAGGGGGTTTTGCCAACCCAAGGACTGAGCCCATGTCTCTCATGTCTCCTGTGTTAGCAGGCACGTTCTTTACCACTAGTGCCACTTGGGGAGCCCTTACATATATATGTATAAAAAACATCTACTTCTGCTTCATTGACTATGCTAAAGCCTTTGACTGTGTGGATCGCAACAAACTGTGGGAAATTCTTAAAGAGACAGAAATACTAGACCACCTGACCTGCCTCCTGAAAAATCTGTATGCAGGTCAAGAAACAACAGTTAGAACCAGACACGGAACAACAGACTGGTTCCAAATTGGGAAAGGAGTACATCAAGGCTGTACATTGTCACATTGCTTATTTAACTTCTATGCAGAGTACATCATGTAAAATGCTGGAGTGGATGAAGCACAAGCTGGAATCAAGATTGCAGGGGGAAATAACAGTAACCTCATATGCAGATGACACCACCCCTATGGCAGAAAGCAAAGAGGAACTAAAGAGCCTCTTGATAAAAGTGAAAGAGGAGAGTGAAAAAGCTGGTTTAAAACTCAGCATTCAAAAAACTAAGATCATGGCATCTGACTCATCATTTCATGGCAAATAGATGGGGAAACAATGGAAACAGTGACAGACTTTATTTTCTTGGGCTCCAAAATCACTGCAGATGGTGACTACAGTCATGAAGTTAAAAGATGCTTGCTCCCTGGAAGGAAAACGATGACAAATCTAGACAGCATATTTAAAAAGCAGCAACATTACTTTGCCAACAAAGGTCCACCTAGTCAAAGCTATGGTTTTTCCAGCAGTCATGTATGGATGTAAGAATTGGACCATAAAGAAAGCTAAGCGCTGAAGAACTGATACATTTGAACTGTGGTGTTGGAAAAGACTCTTGGGCAGCAAAGAGATCAAACTGGTCAGTACTAAAGGAAATCAGTCCTGAATATTCACTGGCAAGACTGACGCTGAAGCTCCAGTACTTTGGCCACTTGATGTGAACTGACTCATTGGAAAAGACCTTCATGCTGAGAAAAACTGAAGGCAGGAGAAGGGGATGGCAGAGGATCAGATGGTTGGATGGCATCACCAACTCAATGGATGTGAGCTGGAGCAAGCTCCTGGAGTTGGTGATGGACGAAGAAGCCTGCTGTGCTTCAGTCCATGGCATCACAAAGAGTCCCGACTGAGCAACTGAACTGAACTCACACACATATATCTATGGACATACATATATATACGGTCTATATTTTAATCTTTTTAAACCTTTATTAATTTTTTTTTAACTTTTATGACTAATGCAATGTCTTTACACGTTCTATCACAGAGGTCCCCAACCTTTTTGGCACCAGAGACCAGTTTCATGGAAGAGTTTTCCAGACTTGTATGTGGGGGGTGGTTTCAGGATGATTCAATGACAATACTTTTATTGTGTATTTTATTTCTATTATTAGTACATCAGTCCCATCTCAGATCATCAGGCATTAGACCCCAGAGATTGGGGAGCCCTGTTCTATCACATCAACCCTGCCAAAGATGGCTTGATCTCAGACTTCTAGCCTCCAGACTGTGAGAAAGTAATTTCTTCTGTTTAAACCTCCCAATCTGTGGTACTTCATTATGGCAACCCTGGCAAACTAATATATCCACTCTCACCCTCAAGCTCAAGCAATCAAGGATCTATATAGTATCATTATAACTTTGACCTTTCTTGAACTTTATAAAAATATTGATAGAAACACACAGTATGTAACATTTAGCATTGGACTCTTCCTGCTTATGATGTTTCTGAGATTCATCCATGTTGTTGCTGTATTCATGTTTCATTCTTTTTAATGATGAAGAGTTTTCCATAGTATGAATAAATCACAGTGTCTTTATTCATCTTTCAATGGATGTGGCTATCATAACATAATGCTCCTGTGAACACTGATGTATGTTCATGTGTGGACATATTTCATTTAGAAAAATACACAGAAGTGGGATTGCTAGATTCTATGATAAATATGCTATTAATCTTATGAAATACTGCGAATCCGCTTTCAGAAGTGGGTATCTGTGTCATTTTGCATTCCCATAGGAAGAATTACTGTTGTTCTCATTTTTGTAAACATTAGATGTTTATCAGATATTTTATCTCTATTCTAGTGGGTATGTTGTGACGTGTGATTGTGATTTTGATTTGCATCTTTCTGATGAACTGTAATATCAACCATCTTTCATGTGCTTATTTGCCAGCCTTATATCTTTTATTGTGCAGTGTTCAGATTGTGTGCCCTTTTTAGGTTAGTTGTTCATTTTCTTATTGACTAGTTTTGAAATTTCTTTATATATTCCATATACAGTTTCTTTAAGAAGGATGGCATTTTTCTTTTCTTTCTTTCTTTCTTTTTCACAAATGAGTTGGAGAGTACACAGCTGGAAATAGAAATACTACTTATGAGGTAAATGCAGTGATCAAATTAAAATATCTTCTGTCTGTCTAAGAAAATGGTTAAGGAGATGAAAAGACATGAATTGGTTTGAGGGATCTTATTAACAAGAGGCAAAATCAAAAGGATTTAGTGATTGGAAATGTGGTCAAGTGGGAGAAATAATTGTTGAGGATACTTAAAAAAATATGCGTTTATTTTTATTTTCGGCCGTGCTGGGTCTTCATTGCTGCACAGGCTTTCCTCCATTTGCAGAGAACAGAGGCTCCTCTCCAGTTATGGTGCCGGGCTTCTCATTGCGGTGTCTTCTCTTGTTCTGGAGCAGAGGCTTCAGTAGTTTGGGCACGTGGCTTAGCTGTTCTGTGGCATGTGGGATCTCCCGGAACCAGGGACTGACCCGTGGTGGATATTAATGCCGCCCACTGAGGAATCTAATGTAAACATTTGGATGGTAGCACCCAAGCACCAAGCCTGTCTGGGGAGTGGTCGATGGATAGCATATGTTTTTGGACATATGGACTTGGTATGTTGGTGAAAATGTGAAATGGGCACTTGCATAGGTATGCCTGGAGCTCAAGTAAGATGTGGGTATAACATTCTGAGAACTATTGACATATAAGAGTAAATAAAGCTTTGATGGGAAGAAAAAAATACTAATGCAGTGTTTTTATGTATCATGTGAGGTAGTGGTCCAACTGTAAATTTTTTCAAATGAATATCTAATTATTCTGCTTACTAACGCAAAATGTGCTCATTTGCTAAACCATTCTCCTCCCATTGAAGTGAAATACCACCCTTTTCCTATGTGGTGCTCCTGTATATTCTGCAATTTTTGTTTTGTCCTGCTAATCAATTAGTCTGTCCCTATGCTAATAACCAACACTTTTGATTATGCTGACTTTATAACATTTTAATATCTGGCAAGGAATCTCATCATCATTTTTCATGTTTGTACATTTCCTAGCTTCTCATGGACATTTATTCTTCTATATAAAATGTAAGATAATTCAATTTTCTAAGACCATAGAGATTCTAATTGAAAATTCATTAAATATGTCACAATGTGGGCAGAATTGACATATTTGTAAAATTAAATCTTCCCTTGCAAGAACCAGGTATGTTTTTCCATTTGTTCAGCCTTGATGTAGCCCTTTAATAAAATTCTATGGTTCTTTTTAATAGGCTTTGTAGCTTTCTCATTAAATTTATTTCAAAATATTTTAAAAAGTTTGTGTTATTGTATGTGGCTTCTTTTTCCATTTCTAGTTCTATCTGATGATTTCTAGTAAAGAACCACTATTGCTTTTCAAATATTGTGTCTACAGGTTTGTTACTAAATTCCCTTATAATAGCTTTAAAATAGATAGAAATTGGTTTTATAGAAGTAGCATTTATCATATTTAGGTGATTTTCTTTTATTTCTATTTTGATTGGAGTTTTAGTAGAAATGGCTGCTGAATTTAACCCAATGCCTTTTCAGCATCTATTTGAATCATTTTAATCCATTGATATATTGGTGTAATGGGCTTCTTTGACGTCTCAGATGGAAGTTATGTTATTTAAAGAACTCTCTTATTGACAGAGTTCCTGACAGGAAGCCATTGTTTCATTTTGGCAGTACTAGTTCATCACTGACACACTACTGGACTTTATTTGCTAGTTTTTTATTAATAATTTTGCATCTGTATTAAGTGAAATTGGACTATTATTTTTATTTTTATTATTTACCTTTACTGTTAACATTATGCCAGGTTCATAAAATATATTAATAAGCTTAGTATAATTTTCTATGATTTGGGATGGTTTAAACAATGTTGAAACTACTTATTCTTCAGTAATTTTAAATGTGATAAATGCACTTATGTTTAACTTACATAATAAAAGAGCACCACGGTCAGCTCTAGATTACACCTGAAAATACATACACTCTAATGACAGTACAGATGGTTGATGCAGAAAAGAAAATGGATGCGTTAAGTTATATGAAAACCAGGAGTAACTTAGCCCCCCATCTCTTAGCCCCCATCTCTTAGCCCATGCTAATGGCTCAGGGTGTGCATTCTTCCATTTCTCTTCAGAAAACTTCTTACCTTTTCTTTCTCCGAAGTCTGAACTTACTGATTCTGCTGAGGAAAAAAAAAATTAAAAATATTTTCCCATATGACTTTGGAACTCTTCATTCCTGAATATCCACAGACTTTGCTTCATTTCCCCTCATTTTCTTTCCCTCCTCACTGCATTGACTGAAACACGGCTCTTTCTTTCTCTTTTCTTTTTCTTTTTGCCTGAGCTGTGTAGCAGGTGCGACCTAAGTTCCCTGACCAGGGATGGAACCTGTACCCTCTGCAGTGGAAGTGTAGCGTCCGAACCACTGGAAAGCCAGGGAAGTCCAAAACTTGGCTTTTACTTGATGAAAGTTCCTGAAAACTTTGTTTTTCATATTCATATATACACATATTCTTTTTCAGACCCTTTTCTAATACAGGTTACTACAAGATAGTGAATATAGTTTCCTGTGCTATACAGTAGGTCCTTATTGGTTATCTATTTTATACACAGTAATATATATATTTTAATTCCAGACTCCTAATTTATCCCTTCCTCCACCTTTCCTCTTTGGTAACTATAAATTTCTTTTCTATGTCTGCGGATCTATTTCTATTTTGTAAATAAATTCATTTATAGCATCTTCTTAGATTACACATATAAGCAATATCTTATGGTGCTTGTCTTACATGACTTACTTCATATGATAATTGCTAGTTCCATCCATGTTGCTGCAATGGCATTATTTCATTCCTTTTTATGGGTGAGTTTGGGGTCCCAAAGAGTTGGGCACAACTTGGCGACTGAACAATAACAACAAGTATTTCACTGTGTATGTGCACCACATCTTCTTCGTGCCTTCCTCTGTCAGTGGACATTCAGGTCATTTCCAGGACTATTGTAAATAGTGCTGCAGTGATCATTGGGGTATCATGCAGTGATCATGCATGTATCTTTTTGAATGAGAGTTTTCTCTAAATAGATGCCCAGGAGTGGAATTTCTGGATCATACGGTTAACTCTGTTTTAAGTTTTTTAAGGAACCTCTGTCCTATTCACCAAGGTGGCTGCACCAATTTATATTCCCATCAACAGTGTAAGAGTGTTGCCTTTTCTCCACACCTTCTGCAGCAAAGGTTCTGAAAACTCTTGAAAGGAGAGGTGGTTATTTTCTTGTGCTCTCTGTCTCAGCAACAAGTTGTAGGGGTGGACAGTATTCTTAGACTACTAAGTTAAAAATCTTGAAGGTCATGCCACAGTTTTGCCATTGTGCTGCCCTCACAGTCATTATCTTATGATGTCACGGCATCAACCGAGGATGGACGTCACACTAGCTCACAAGTTTCTTTGTGTCTCCTCAGCATCTTGAGAACACAAGGTGCTCACATTCACCAAGTCTCTCATTCTTCAATTTCTTAACCCCATTTCCATCCACAGTGCTCATCTTCTTACACCTCAATACCCGTTTCCATGGCTGCGTAATTTCTGTGTGTGTTAGTTGCTCGGTTGTGTCCAGCTCTTTGCGACCCCATGGACTACAGCCCCCCAGGCTTCTCTGTCCATGGCATTTTCCAGGCAAGAATACTGGAGTGGGTTGTCATTTCCTTCTCCAGCATAATTTCTACCACTATGTTAATAACAACTCACACTTATAGAGTACTTTATGCCCAGCACTACTCTAAGAGCTTTATGTATATTGACTCACTCAGTTACCACAAAAATCTTTCAGTGGAGCTTAAAATGTGCTGCGAGGAGACTGAGGCACAGGGTAAAAACGTGGCTAACTTGGTTCATATCATATATCCCTAGTAAAGGACAGAGCAGCTACTGAGTCCCAAACAACTTTCTCTTAGCCATTATATTACACTACTATCTCTATAATAACTTTGTCTTTTGCCTAGTTCTATACCAATAGTCCTGGAGAAGACAATGCCACCCCACTCCAGTACTCTTGCCTGGAAAATCCCATGGATGGAGGAGCCTGGTGGGCTGCAGTCCACGGGGTTGCTAGGAGTCAGACACGACTGAGCGACTTCACTTTGACTTTTCACCTTCATGCATTGGAGAAGGAAATGGCAAGCCACTCCAGTGTTCTTGCCTGGAGAATCCCAGGGATGGGGGAGCCTGGTGGGCTGCCGTCTATGGGGTCTCACAGAGTCGGACACGACTGAAGCGATTTAGCAGTAGCAGTCTACCAGTAGTCCAGATTAATTCCCTTTAACCCACGAAAATGCGCAGTGTTGTTTTTATTTTTTAAGACTCTTTTGCTCAATCAGCCTCCTTCTGGCCTCACTTTCTTTCTGTTTGCACCCAGTGCCGTTGTCATTCACTTCAACTTTACTTTCTCTAGCCTCCCTAGTTTTTTAAGGCTCTCCTCTTTATACTATAACTTTCCCCCCAAGCCTTCATATAAGCTTAGTTGCTTGTTTTCACTCTCAAGTTGGCAATCATTGCTGTATGAAATGACACACTCATGTTGGCTGACTCCCCACTATAAATGCAAAAGCCACAGACCCAGCTGAGCGCTTCCTCTGCTCTGCAGTTCTTTCCCTTCTATCTGCCTGATTCTCTTTCCTTTCTGTAGAGTAACTGTCCCCTCAGCAACTGCTCAATCATGTTATTTCCCTCAGTCTGGCCACTCAGTCCTCAGCAGAAGACTTAATTTCAGATATCACAGGAATGTAGTAGCCATCATGAATAAACTGTTTTAACTTCTTTGCGAACTCAATTTTGTGCCCCCTCCCACTACTAAACTTTCCTGCATGTTTCAGAGGAAGAAGTGGTTCCATTTCTCTCCATTTCTCTTAACTTATAAGCTTGAATCATTCCCTGACTCCTTTGACTTACATGCTCACTAAACACTAACTTTTAAATTTGTGTTTTGGTCAGGATCAACTGTACTATGCTGCAGTGGCAAAACCCCTAAACTCAATGACTTGATAAAAACATTGTTTTTCACGTATTCTGTCCACCAAACCTACTGTGGGTCTGGGTTACCTTTAGGGCAATTGGCGATGATATGGTGACTCATGAATTCAGGCAGCCATAATCTTGTGGTTCCTCATGTCAACAGAAGGCCCCCTTGGTTTCCATGACAGGGGAAGGAGACACTGGAAAAATAACAGGGTTTTTTTTTCACTACCTCAGCCCAGAAGTAACACATTAAACTTTTGTTTACAATGTATTGGCCTGACAATTCAGCTGAGCTTGCCTAACAGCAAAAGAACTGGAAAGGTAGCCTTCCTTGTGCACAGAAAGGAAAAATATGAAACTACTATGAGAACCATGTAAAATTGTTTCTTTCATCTTTTGTGTTTATCCCTTTGTCTCATTTTGCTGAATCTTTTGTCCCTATCACTAGTAGGGCCAAGTATAAACCATCTTGAAAAGTGCCTGCCCACCATTGTACCTGCGTGCCTTCTCCTTTGTACTCCCAGCATTTCAGCCGCACTGCACTGCCTGATGCCACCCATATGCCCCTGCATTCACAGACCTCCTTGTCTCTCCTGTGCGATTCCACCTTCCACGTATACAGATGCTTCTTCCCAGAACGTGCTTTCTACGTCTCTTGCCTCTAGAGCAGCCCTGCTCATTCTTCAGAGCCAGTTCAAATCTGCTTTTCATAGGTCTCCCTAAGTCCTGTGAACAGAAAGAAGGCTCTCATCTCTGCAATTTATGAATAACTCTATTTCAGCCTGTATCATTGTGTATCATAATCATTTGCATGATTTCTTGACCTTCCATCTAAACTATGAATAATCATATTTTATTTACTCCCTACTCAGAAACTTGCACGGGCTTCCCTGGTAGCTCAGCTGGTAAGGAATCTGCCCGCAATGTAGGAGATCCTGGCTCAATTCCTGGAGAAGGTGTAGGCTACCCATTCCAGTATTCTTGGGCTTCCCTGGTGGCTCAGACACCTGCAAACAATACCTCAAAAATCTGCCTGCAGTGCGGGAGATGTGAGTTAGATCCCTGGGTCGGGAAGATCCCTGCAGAAGGGAATGGCTACCGACTCCAGTATTCTTGCCTGGAGAATTTCATGGACAGAGGAGCCTGGAGGGCTACAGCCCATGGGGTCGCAAAGAGTTGGAGAGGATTGAGAGACCAAGCACAGCACAGCAGAACTTGCACAGTGGTACCTGGCAGGTAGAAGGCTTTTAATAAATGTTGAAGTGGCTGAATAAATCATAAATACTAAAATTTCTGAAAACTGATACTGGAGGGTGTTTGTTGCAATTTTTGAGGTATTATTTATACTAGAATTGTTTCATTTCCAGAGAACATAATAAATAATTATTTAAAAAATTATTTGATAGCAGAAGTAGAACGAGGCAAAGAATTACTCAGAATATTATAGTGCATCATTTATGCAACATTAAATAAACATAGCGTGACACAAAGTACAGATTAGACAAAGTATCCATTTCAAGGAGCTGAAGTATGTCTCCATATTTATGATACAACGCCTTGCAATAAAGGCTGGAGTACTCTGGCATGTCTCCTGTGATTGGTGATAATGTTTATAACAGTAATATAAAAGTGAATTTTACTTCTATGTGAAGTATTGATGTTATAAATGAGCATGTCCCCACCAATATATAATCTTAATGTTGGAAAAGAGTTGACTAATTAATAATTATAATAAGGCTAATCAATTGTTTAAGGAAAGGTCTTTTTAAATATTCTGAAGTGAAGTGAAGTGAAATGAAGTCGCTCAATTGTGTCTCTTTGTAACCCCTTGGACTGTAGCCTACCAGGCTCCTCCGTCCATGGAATTTTCCAAACAAGAATACTGGAGTGGGTTGAAAAATTATAATTATTAGCCAGAGTTTTTAAAATTTAAATATGAAATAGATGGTAAGACTAGGGTTATGAATAAAGCTAAAATATTAGAAAATTATTTCAACCTCTAATTTTGAATATTTCTATAATGCTTATTCACTTGATTATCACAGTCTACTATTTCATTTGAATTGCAGGACAAAATGATTATCTTTTGACCCTTTCTTTTGCCTTAAATTATAAGCAAATAGGGGGCTTCCCCAATGGCTCATCAAGTAAAGAACTCGCCTGCAAAATAGGAGACATGAATTCTATCCCTGGGTCAGGATGATTCCCTGGAGGAGGGCATGGCAACCCACTTCAGTATTCTTGCCTGGAGAATCCCATGGACAAAGGAGCTGGCGGGCTACAGTCCATGGGATTGCAAAGAGTTGGACACAACTGAGTGAGTAAGAAGCACATAAGCAAATAGGCAAGAAGATCCTAGCCAAATAAAACACCATTGTTTTATTCACTCATAATAATTCATCTATATAGAATTTAGCCAAAGTGGACCTTGCTTCTGTTAGAAAATACTTTAAAAAATTCTTATTTTAATTGGAGGATAATTACTTTACAATGTTGTGTTGGCTTCTGATACACAACAATGTATATCAGCTATAAATATAAATATATGCCATCCTTCTTGAGCCTCTCTCCCATCCACCCACCCCAGAAAATGCTTTTTAAAATGAAGGTTCTTTCACAAAATGAGCTCATTACAGTCCCCCAAATGGAGGCTATTGATTAATAAGCTTGCCATCCTCCTCTTTGTTAACATATCCTGGAACTGGTTGGAGGTAGCTGGGAAAGAGCCAGGAAGCCATCAGGACAGGTAGCTAGGTATGCAAATATTCATCAAAGGCTTGCCCTTGAAATGGGAGTCAGGAACCAAAATGAATCAAGGGGAGACGTTGGAGCCAAGGATCAAAATCAAGTTGAGCCCTAGGAGACAGAAAACTTGAAAAGCAAAAAGAAAAACAGACCAAGCAAGGAGTCTAGCAAAAACACAGTACAAGAATCAAGAAGGGACAGAGCAGTTAGCCTGGAATGAAGCAGTGCCAGAAGGCTAGTTCAAAGAGCGGGGCCCTTGTTTAGAATTCTGCTGGACGTCTCACTCTGCTTCTGCTTTTGTTTATTCTTAATCCTCCCATCCTGGGGCTTTTGATCTCAGGTCTTGAGGGCAAGAAGAATGGCTTCTGACATTTCAACTTTCACAAGCATTTTTTTCTCTCTAAGGAAAGTATAAAGGTCTTAACATTTCAAACTCCAAAGGTAAAAGCATATAACTGAGACCTTTTTTTTTTCTTTTAACACTGAGGCATTGTTTAAAAATTCATACAAGTCTTTTTAGTCCTATACGTTGTTTCAAATTCCATCCTAAAAGAGGAATATATCTATATCTATACATACAAGATATATATCTATACATACAAGAGGAATATATCTATATCTATACATCTATACATGCTTCCATAGTGGCTCAGCTGGTAAAGAATCCACTTGCAATGCAGGAGACCTGGATTCAACCCCTGGGTTGGAAGATGCCCTGGAGAAGGGGAAGGCTACCCACTCCAGTATTCTGGCCTGGAGAATTCCATGGACTGTGGGATCGCAGAGTCAGGCAGGACTGAGTGACTTTCACTTCACTTGATGCATACAAGAGGAATATATCTATATGCACACACACACATATACATGCTTTTTCTCCCTGGAAGACAGCAATCAAATACTTGCCCATCATTCTATATGTTCTCTTTCTTCTCACCGATTCATTCATCTTCTACTAAGTAGGAACGAGTGGAGAGTATTCAAGTCAACTCTTTGCCATTTTGTTTACTTTATAAAAGATTTGATGGTGCACTAAGAACATGTAAATCTACACAGCTCATGGTCATATCTTTCAGTTACTATCCTGTGGCAAAATGAAATTTTAGATTCATTTCCGGGAGGAAAGTTGGGCCAAGAATTCTTGTATGGTGGAGGCTTCATGGAATTGTCCTCCTGGAAAACCTATCCCAGATGGTGTCTGTGAATGCTTAGAGACAAGTGGGCATCCATTTTTCTCTTGTGTGAAGCTGGCAAATCAAAATCATAATGATTACTACTCCATGGCAGGCACTGACATAGGTTCTTGTTTAAATCTTCACAATAGGATCCTGACAATTAGGATCCTGGTAAGTAGGTGGTTTTATATGAATTTAATTCTGCAAGGTGAATCTGAAAGAGCCGGCTTAAAACTGGATATTAATAAAACTAAGACAATGGCATCTGGCCACATTATTTCATATCAAATAGAAGGGGAAAAGGTGGAAGTAGTGACAGATTTCCTCTTCTTGGGCTCTAAAATCACTGTGGGTATTGACTGCAGCCATGAAATCAGAAGACATTTGCTTCCTGGCAGGAAAGCTATGACAAACCTAGACAGTGTGTTGAAAAGCAGAGACATTAATTAGTCTACCAAAAAAGGTCTGCATAGTCAAGGCTATGGTTTTCCCAGTGGTCATGTACAGTTGTAAGATCTGGACCATAAAAAAAGGTGGAGCACCAAAGAACTGATGCCTTCAAACTGTGGTGCTGGGGAAGAGTCTTGAGAGCCCCTTGGACAGCAAAGAGATCAAACCAGGCAGTCCTAAAAGAAATCAACCTTGAATATTCATTGGAAGGACTGATGCTGAAGCCGAAACTCTGGTTTTTCGGTCATCTGTTGCAAACAACTGACTCATTGGAAAAGTCTGTGATGCTTACTGAGGGCAAAAGAAGGAGAGGGCATCAGAGGATGAGATGGCTGGATGGCATTACCCATGTAATGGACATGAGCTTGGGCAAACTTTGGGAGATGGTCAGGGACAGTTGGAGACCTGGTATGCTATAGTCCATGGAATCACAAAGAGTTGGACATGACTGGGTGGCTGAACAACAAATGGGCATTACTATCAACATGATTTAAATGCAAGCAGAGGTTCAGAGAAGTTTAAAAGTTTAGTAAAGGTAACAATGTTAGTGAATGGTGGAATCATAGCCAGTCATAGCCAAACATAGCTCTGGCTCCAAAGTTATGATTCTCACCGTAGGCAAGATAGACATTTACTCTCAGCTTAGTTTTTTCAACTGTCAAATAGAAATACCTTGCTACTAATTTAAGACAGATCCTGGCACACAATCCAAGGTTGTCTACAGATGAGATTTTTGAACTTGTGTGAACATGACGAAGATACTGGCCTGTCTCTTCCAAGAGTGGGGAGAGTAGTATATTCCAACCAATTTCCTCTCTAAGGAAGCACATATGTAAGAGGCTTTAAGAAGTCATAATTAAGAAAACAAAGCTTCCACTTCTTCATCAGTAAAGTGGAGATGACAATATCTGGTTCATGGGGTCGTTGTGAGGAGTAAATAAGATGATATTTGCAAGTGTGCAGCTCAGAGTTCTCATGTAGTAATCGGTTAAAACATGTTAAAAAGTAGTAATCCTATGATGATGATAATGACTGACGGTGATGAAAAAACTACACCTCAGTCTTGGGTTAGAATTATCAGAGGCAATAATGCTATTAACAGATTCTAAAAATATAAAAATGCTTAAGTCAGTAGCCCACCAGGTTCCTCTGTATATGGAATTCTCCAAGAATACTGAAGTGGGTTGCCATTTCCTTCTCCAGGGGATCTACTGGACCAAGGGATAGAACCTGGGTCTCCTGCATTGCAGGTGGATTCTTTCTGGTCTGAGCCACCAGGGAAGCCCTAGTAACTGTAAGTTACTTTCTAAATACAAAAGTTTTCATTTACCTAATCCTGGAGAATTTTGCTTTGTAGGATCTTTCCAAGTAGAGACCACTCTAGATGGATGAAAATTCTTCCTGACTTGTACTCAAGGTGCTTGATTCTGAATGTATGATTAGCCAGCTTTTGGGCCATCTGTGCCTGTTTGTCTGAAGGAGTAGGGTCTGGAACTCAATGATGTCAAGGAACTCAAAGATGTCCCATTCCCACTCTAAGCCACTATCAGATTGGACATATTCACAGAGAACCCCAAAATCCACATCTTTGACCTGGGCATAATTTTGGCCACAAGAGCCGTTTAATCTTAATGAAGTCTTTTAAAAATTATTAAACCAAGTTAAGCAGAAATAATAGGCAAGTGATTTGGTTGTAATGTATGAAGAACCCAATTAGGCTTTGTTTTTATCATTTAGATTAGGTGAGCATACCCACAGTGGACATGTAAAATACTAATGAAGTGTATTTCTGATCTTTCCAGGGCGGTGGACCTACATATGTAAACCAAATAATTGTTGGATCAAATGACCCATTATTTACCACTCGGTTATCACAGAATTAAAGTCCACCTCATAGTGTATATCCACAGTTAACACTGGAATTTCATGGCTTTAATGAATAAGTAAAATATCTTACTATTTCCATAAAACATTCAAATATTATACTCCTACTCAAATTATTTATTATTATAATGATGCTTTTTATAGAGATCAAGTATGAGTAGCCTGAAAAAAAATCTTAAGCTGTTTCTAAGGGCATAACATTTAGAAACAACATATGGTTCTTGTAGTCAAGAATAGGTTCCTTAAATTAGCCAAAGACATTCACAGAGAGATGAGTTGGAGGAAATAGGATCGTGGGCAAAAGGAAAAAAGTTGTCATCACTCTTCTCTCTGCTCTTTATCATCTTTGCCTGGCTGAATGTGGTTTTTATTTTCTACCCCATTCGAAACGTAAAAATAAAACAAGAGTAAGCTTCATCGTGCAAGTTCTTTGAATGCACTCACCTTCTGTTTAGCTACTATTTTAAGTGTTACTAAAATAGAAGAGTACACCATACCATAAAATGTAATATTCCATTCATTCATTCAGTCTGCAGGCATGGATGCCTTCTCTGTGCCCCCTCAAGAGCAGCACCTGTCATCTGTTGGCTGTTAGAATCCAGATCAAGGGAGGAGGCAGACCTAAACTGGACCCTTTTACTCTCATGTTCTCAGCTCTTTTCATGCTATTTAGCTGCTGAAATGTTTCGGTGGTTCCCATGTCAGGAGAATGAAACCCATACAGATTGCTTTGTTTCGTACAGTCCTGCATGATCATGCCTCTGCTTTTCCAGCGTCAGCTCTTGCTGGAAGCATCCACTGGCCTTCCTTCAGCCGCTCACCTTATTTGCCATGCTTCTTTCCATTGCAGGCTTTACACATCTCTCTCCTCTGGAGCATTCACACACACACGCCCCATAGCTATAGCTCCTTTTCATTCTTCAGACTTCAACTTAAGTATCACCCCCTGAAGAGACTTTCCTGAGGCCCACATGTAAAATAAGTCACTTCTCATGCTTTTTCTCACTCCCTATTATTTCTATTACTACAGTGTATAATCACACCGCTTACTTACACATTTTTATGTGTACTTCACATAGAAATCATTCACATTACCACCTGAACCATCCTCCCCGTCCATCCCCTGCCATGGAAAATTTGTCTTCCATGAAACTGATCCCTGGTGCCAAAAAGGTTGAAGACACTGGGCTTCCTATAACGGGCTTTGTCTGTTTCTCCTTTCAGCTCTATCACTTTTTGTTCTATGCATTTTGAAACTGTGACTAGGTACATATACATTATGTTATGTCTTTTTAGTAAACTGGCTCATTACTATTATGTAATGTCTATT